>JZKD02S1652200.1:473770-488070 GCA_000966675.3 Picea glauca | reverse complement strand
ATATATATATATATATATATATATATATATATATATATATTTATTTATTTATTTAAAAATTTTGATATCATATCTTTTTTATTTTCAAGTTGGCTTGCACGCAAGAAAAACAAAAAGGAAATTATTGAATAAAAAGTATTGTCCACTATCAATGAATTGCTTCTTAGATCAATACCGACTTAGCCATTATTAGTACTCGTGATAAAGTACATGAGTTATTTGGGGGATTAGAAGGGTGAACACCATTTCAATCGTGTAACAATAGTCAAATTTTCCGGGTGTTATGAGTATCACCTTTATATTTTTATAGTAAAACTTACTTTATTGTAACAATAGTCAAATTTACGGGGTGTTATGAGTATCAACTTTATATTTTTATAGTAAAACTTACTTTAATGTAACAATATTCAAATTTACCTCATTTGAATGCACGATTAGAATTTTATGTTTATGGAAGATGTAAGTTGACTTATCATCATAATAGTATTTTGTATAGAATGTAAATTAATTATTTTTGTTTTTTATAATAATCTCGATTTAATTATATTTCCATTGAAGAAGATAACAAAAAGCTTGTTGTTGGTTTGTTACTAGGGAAATCAGACTAGTCGCAGTGTAGTAAATTGTCTCATGTTTTATAAAAGAGTTGTTTCTTGAGTCTAAAACACTGACAATAACTACTTCTAAGACTCTGAATACAACCAAAAACTACTTTATATAGATTCCTAGCTAGACCATAGTGAGGCAGAGCATAAAAACCTCGGCCTTCAATGTAAATCATCATATACAAAACCACACCTTTCATGAGAGAGATTGATAAGTAGATGGACCCGTTGCCTCATGCACCTGGGGTTGAGGCACTGCCACCGTTGAAAGGTCGATTCCTGCAATTTTCCAAGCCAAGAGGTTCATTTTATGGTCCATAATCTAAATCTGCATTTGTATCTCATTGCACTGGAGCACAATTTCTTCTTTGTCATCTTTCTGGTCAACGAGAACTTGCCCCAATTGTAGTTTCATTGCCAATATATTTCAATGGTATTTAGATAGTGGGATCTGTGAGAGCAAATGCCCCTAGTATCCGGGACCCAAGAACTTATGTTTGCACGCACCTCCTTGTTTGTAACGAAGCGCCCGAGGACACAAACATCAGCTTCAACAAGGTTTCTTTTAGCTTGAATTTGGGGAGGGGTGTGAGCATGGTAGGACTATGACTATTTCTTGGCTACTGCAACCAGGAGGGAACCCGATTTCCCTATTTACTGACCAAAGGAGCCTCTCCTGGAGTGATGGCAACAACCTCCTCTTTCTATGAGAGCCACAAACAAGAGATTAGTAGTTGGATAGCGGAACACAAATGGGATAGAAGTGAAAGAATTTAGGTGAGGATCAGAGTGAGCAAGACCATTCAAAGGCATGAGAATGAAGTTGGGACAAGTTCGATGGTAAATAGGTATAAGAAGACTAGCCATGATGGGGGAAATCATGCCAAGAAGAGCATTGATATGGCTAGAGTAATCGCCAGACAGTGAGGTGATGGCGAAGGCCATGATGAATCCAATGATGTTGATATGGAGGACAATCCTGGACGAAGCACATCGACGGAGAAGGATCTCCCAGCGAGGAAGGAAAATGATTCCATTTATGTTTGGATCCCAGGTGCTACACGCAGGTGAGCTATTCATTGATTGCATGGACAATCTGGGTATAGGTGGAAGGAAGAGGGAATTTAGTGGTCAGCATGGAATATGTGTGTCGACGTGTCCTGGGTGGGAGCAATGAGGTCGGTCGCTTCCCTACCACTCGATACAGGGGAGCATGGTCTGCATGGGACATAGTGGAGAAATAAATGTGTAGGGGGAAGGGAGGGACAAGATTCCAATCAAGGTCTAAGACTCTGTCTCCTCTACCAATTCCTTCGTTTTCCAGAAGATCATCTAGTTTCTTGGTTGAGCGTTTCACGTGGGAGGGAATAATTGCATCTATTCTAGGAATGAGATAAATTATTCTTTCCAGAGAAGCTTGAAGTCTCCAACTTGTAGTGGTTTTATTTAGAGGGGTTCCACATTGTAGCTTGCGAAGGATGTGAATAACAAGCTACGAGTCATTCTTAATGACTAGAAGATGATAATGTTCTCTAATAGCGACGTTGAGCCTAGATTCTAAGTCTT
This sequence comes from Picea glauca, assembly GCA_000966675.3. Classification (NCBI taxonomy): domain Eukaryota; kingdom Viridiplantae; phylum Streptophyta; class Pinopsida; order Pinales; family Pinaceae; genus Picea; species Picea glauca. The sequence goes on along the minus strand of JZKD02S1652200.1, from coordinate 485,899 downwards.
GAAATTCAACTTTGTTGTTTCTTTCTATTCCTATGTATCTATCATATATCCGAAGAATTTGTCCATCATTGTTGCGAAAAACTCCTCCATAACTGGAAGGTCCAGGATTCCATTTATAAGACCCACCAAAATTGAGCTTGAGGAATCCATTAGGAGGAGGGGCCCAGAGCTGAGGAGCAGAGAAGGTGAAAGAAGGAGAGAGGGAGGGTTGGATGTTGGGAGGGGGATGGATGTTTAGGGTCTGAAGAATTTGGAGATCTTGAGGAGAGCATGTCTAGTCCTTGGGGGACCAAGTGGATAATAGAATCATTTCCATGATGTTCTGTTAGATTTGAGCTCAAATTGAGTCTTCTAAGGGGGATATGTTCTTAAATATGAGTCGATTTAATTCCTTCCATATGCCCCAAAGAATAAAACTAGGGAGGATTTTCCAAGCTCGGTTTACTATGGGAGTAGAGAAGGTTGTTGTTATCCACTGAGTTATGGTATCTTCTACTTTCTCTATGTTACAATCTAAAGTTCGGAAGAGAATATATCCTTGGTCCCATATGGTGGAGGAGAAGGGAGAGGAGTTTAACAAGGGATCGATTGTTTCATTATTGTTTTTGCAAAGATGGAAAATGGTCGGTCCTTGGAAGCCCTATTTGAGAAGGTTGTCCCAAGTTATAATTTTCCCTTGGCAGAGAAGACAAAGAAAGAAGGAGACTTTTGGCCACAACTTTTGAGTTAAAATTTTGATCCAAGGTTCCTGAAATAGCCTAGTTTGATCTCTGATGGCTAGACAATAGGCTTCTTTGAGAGTGAAACAACCTACAGATTTGTATCCCCAATGAAGAATGTCTTTGCTAGGGTGAATGAAAATTTTTCTTTGAGAAAGAATTTTCCAAAATGAATCCCAATATATATGGGAAGGAAGAGGGCCCCATTGTTCCTTGGGGAGCCATGTTCTCCAAGTGTCATTCTAGTTGGAGGGGAGCCAATATTGAGGAATCAACAATCTGTTTTGGGCAATCATTATGTATTTGAGTGCTTCTGTTGCTATATTTTGTCCCAGAGGAGGGAGTTGTTGCCAGGCATCATCCTAGAAGAGTGCAGAGTTATCGTCCTTGATCTCCCAAAAGGAGTGTGATTGTATGAGAGATTTGTTTTTCGAGGATGTGTTCCATGTGTGAGAGCCCCTGATATTAGTTGAGAGTCGTATGAGATCATGAGAGTCCATATGCGAACAATAATTCTTGCTCCAGAGTCTCTCCCATGATGTTTCTTTGGATACCAACCACCTCCACCAAGTTTTTGCTCCCAATACTGAGCTGAGGATTTCTGGATCTCTGAGACTGAGTCCTCCTTTAAGTTTGGGGAGGCAAATCTTGTCCTAGGAAACCAACGCCCACTTTTTTTCTTTTTGATCACCTCCCCAAAGAAAGGAATGTTGAAGGTTACAGATGGATTTTAGGATATATTTGGGGGAAGATAAGGCCAAAAAAAAGTAGAGATGAATAACTTGGAGAATAGATTGGAGAAGGACCAGACGTCCAAGTGTATTGATCACTTTAAAGGACCATTTTTCTAGTCTTTTGTTGAGTCAAGACATGAGATCCTCCCAAGAAGATGATTGAATGACATTGGAAACTAAAGGAGCATCCAAGGTACTTGGAAGGAAGTGAGCTTATTTGAAATCCAAGGATTCTAGTTATATGCAATTGAATCACTGGAGGGATATGAAAGAAGAATATTTTGGATTTAGTAAGATTGAGCTCTATGTTGGATGCTTCCCTGAAGTCAGTGAGAACCTACTAGATGGATTTAGCTTCATGTACAATGGGTTGGGCCATAAGCATGGTGTCATCAACAAAGTGTTGGTGGGACAAGGGATGATCATCATTGTGTAGGCGAAGACCTTTGATTTTGTTTTGTGATGTGTCTGCTTTGATTTCTCTACCAAGTCCCTCTGCCATGAGGATGAAGAGAAATGGAGAGAGAGGGTGTAACATCCCCAACCACCAACAGGCCGGATAATGCTACCACTACCGAACACACACACACACACACACACACACATAACATGCATTTTAATCGAAATTAAACACATAACACAAAGTTACTATTACCATTCAGATTCAAACAAGATTAACAGTAAAACCACATGCAATGGAACATATGATAACATTCAAGCATCAGTAGCACAAACATGCATAACGTATAAATTAGGCACAAAATGATACTTATCTTTTCAACTGGAGTAACACCACCAACTACGTGCAGACCTTCCACAAACCTCCCAGCCTTAGACCACACTACTCATCACTCTCAGGAGTAGGTCACCCTCGATATAGGACTAAGCTCCACCAGGCAAGGGATTCCTATGCTAGGCAAGGTCAATTGGAAAGTCACATAGTGAAAGAGGAAGGATTTTCTCCCACGAGCCACTTATGCCCACTGCTCACAGACTCTCATTCCCCACATGCCTGTCCCACCCTAGGAGTATACACCTTCACTGTCACACATTCCATCAACTGCTTCACCTCCCTTTCCTTGGGCTTCAACAACAGGCCAGACCAGAATTCTTAGAGCTCTGTAGCAGCTACAAGACCCCTTCTAGGAGTTCTCACTTCCTCAACACACTCTCTCACCTAGAGAGAGTTTCTCACAGGCCTGACAACCTGCCTCTTGACTCATTAGTTTTAACTGCATGCGCCTAGGTCGACACTTGTCTTCTTGGAGTCGCATGAGTTCCACTTAACACTCATTCTCTTTCCAGGAACTTAGGACAACACTTGGTCAATTGCCCACCTTAGCCTTTAGCAAATAATAATGAATTATTATCCCCTTTAGAGGTAAGCGCCTTGGCTTAGCCCCTAGGCCCACACACTTAGCCTCCTCCCTTACCTAACCTTGTTGAAGCTTAGTCCCCCATCACTCTTTCTTTTATGGTTGGTCTGTGCACAACGATGTTTATATTTTATTAATGATCTGCATAATTACATATACAAAAACAGGCTCCTGGCCTTCAACACTTAGGATCTCCGGCCTAATAAGCACATAATACCACCAAATTATCAACACTCATATCACCAAACTAAAAAAGTTGTTTACAATTCATAAATACAACTGTGGCTCGTCCTTGGGATATTACAATCCCCTCGCCTTATTTTTTCACTTTCCTCAGTGCAACTCTTTACACAACATCAACAAGATTTCCAAAATCCTAAAAAAGATGTGGGTATTCCACCCGCATAGCATCCTCATGCTCCCATGTCACGTCTTCAGGACCATACCAGGTCCACTGGACCTTTACAACCCCTATGGCTCATTTCCATAGATGTTTGCTCTTCCAATCCAATATGCGCACATGATGCACTTGCAAGATGCCTTCTTGCTCCACCTAAATCACATTCCAATCAATAACATGATTAGCATCAAGTATATATTTCTTAAGCAATGAAACATGAAACACATTATGTACAGTCATGGATGAAGGTAATGCAATCATATATGCAATGTATATATATGTATATATAGGCAATTATAATAACATTATAACATGTATACAAGATACACAACATACAATAAATAGATAATTGTACTTATCTTTTGATTGAGAAGACCTTCCACATCAACATGGTCTAGACCAAGGTACCAAACCTCAATAGTACTCCAACCAACGGCCTCTCCTTCCCCACATGCTTGTCCCACCCCAGGAGTGTACACCTTCACTGTCACACAATCCATCAGCTACTACACCTCCCTTTCCTTGGGCTTCAACAACATGTCGGCTCAGGAAGTCTCAGAGCACCGTGGCTCCCGGAGTTCCAACTTCCCTCAGAGATTTCTAATCAGCATCTTCCCCGAGCTACTCTTTGTAGTCAACATTATAACTTTAATCAACATCATCTCATCTGCATCACCCACATGCAGTTATCATGAGAAAACATAAAAGAATTCATTTAGGAACTCCAATTAGTTCAAAATGGAATTCAACTTTTTCCCCAAAACATGAAATTCCATTTCATAATTCTTCTTAGTTGTTTCCATATTAGATTGCAACCTTCCATGTGGTTTTCCACAAGAACCAAACTGCATACCATTTTCCTGCAAGGCTTCATCTTGCATACTGCCAACAATTGTTAGTATTTCTAGTGCATCATGATTCAATTTCAATATGTACAAAATCTTATGCAATTATCTTAGAATTTCCTGCACCTAGAAATTCAATCACAATTACCCAACAATTAATAAACTAGAACGACTCGTCATTCTATGCATATGCATGTTCACAGTAAAATATGTAAGTTCATTACTTATTTTTATGAACAATAAAATTTCCTGTAGTCAATGCTCATGTGACTACTTGACTTGCAACTTTCCTGTTGCAATGTCTAACACATGCCTGAAATATCCTCAACTTCACGAGTTAACAACATTTCAGCTGTTAGTAACAATTATTTCTATGCAATAATATATATGCATGTACTTACAAAACTCATTTAGCCATTTCATTTAGTACACAGTTCTATCTCTTACTATGCATAAGTGCAATTCTCATTGCATACTTATTCAACACACCTTGCACTGAATTATATAATTCTCTTTATCTCAGTCATGTATCTCACCATCCATAAGTTAGAATTTTGGCCAATGTGTTGACACATTGTCCACACACTTCCTATTGTCTTCCCAATCAATTGGATGCCTTCCTTTTTGACCCGAACACTACACCAAGAATATTATTCTGTGGTGTTCATTAGTGTTAGCAAAACGGTTGCAGTCCAAGTTTTATTTAAAGGTAGGAAGCTTTTAGTACCTGTGTGGCACATAACCTTTCCATGTCCATACCTTTCCATATCCAACCATGTCCTGGTCTCATACATGACTAGCTTACTGGAATTCATTCCTATAACAAGTTCTTATCTTTTAATTCTTTGGTTATTACCCCATAACCAAATTAACATGACATTCTACTATGTCAGTGTGTGCATTCAAAAGCTAAAAATATTTGAATTAATACAGGCCTCCAACCATTACCACATCCAGTGGTATGCATTCAATAATATAATCATGTGATTTTATATATTAATTTCGTTTGAGGAAATTCTTACCTAAATTTCCTTTCAGCAATTATGCAAAAAGAGTAATAAAAACTCATACTTGCATGACCGTCGTTAATAAATTTTATACTACCTGAAAGTCTGATGGAAATAGAAGCTTTCATGCTTCTTTTATCAAAATTATAACCAACACTTTAGCTCTCTGTTGCTTCCCTTCTTATGCAACAACATCACCAACAACACTTGAAAACATGCAATCATTCTTTCCTCTGGCTGACCCAACAAGCCATAACATACTTGTTGCCACAAAAATTGCAGCAACTTCTTTCCCATGTCCAACTTTTCCTTGTTGAACCCAAAAGTCTTCAATTCTTCCCAGATTCTTGAATCTTGTTGTGCTCTCATTGTAGTCACTGTACATGACTATTTCTTCCCTGATCACTTTTGATGCAGTGCCCCTAACTCAACGGGGTGTGCTGACCTCCCAGTCAAAGGATATTTCAATCTTCTGAGTCGAATTGACTCTTCGGGCTCGTGATTGAACCCAAAAAAAGTATACACAAGCCCCCTTTTCTCCTGTGTGCAGGTCTTGACAGACCCACGGGCTATTCTTGCGTGCTTCCAAAACTCCAAGTTTTAGGCGCTAACCCCTTTTCTATTAGCCATTTCCTTCATATGACCTGATGGAAAAATATGATTGCGGGCGTGGGAAAGAGTGGTTTTAGGCCAACCCGCTTTTCGCCCTGCAATTCACCTCCAACTTCCACATATCACTTTTTTAAAATCGTGGTATAAATTACGGCCTGCTCTCAGATTTTTAACATCTGAGCAAGTTCCATCCCCACAATCCAATTCGTCTGCTGATTTCCAATTCCTTGGTGATACCTCTTGATCAATGACTACTGTCTATCCTCCCTTTTCTACCTTCTTTTCTCCTTCCACACACGATCCTATATCTACACGAACTATCGACACATAGCTCTCTTCCTAATCAACGGCTACGGTTGATTCCGGCTCTTCGACCCTCGGGAGTTTCAAATCTCAACTATCTGCTTTTCCCCGTATGGAAATATTCCAGAGTGGAGGATATATTGACACATGTCCTCAACAATCGGATGGTTCTGATGAACTACGACTCTCCAGCCTTTAGGAGTTCTCACGTCTCCACACACACAAATCTCCGTAGTGAATTTCCCCAGAGTGATAGATCTTCTTCTACGCATCCTCTCCAAATCAACAACCCTAATTCTCTTCCAGACTTCAGCTCTTTCGGACCAAGACCAGATCAACGGTCCTTCGACCTCCTCCTTGATCAATGATCGAGATATCCTTCGGGACTTTGGGACTTTGACAAGTCCACTCTCCTATGCACACAAGGGTTAAGTCTCATGCGCTTACCTCTGGATCCAAGGGTTGTTGGTCCTTTGTGCTTAGACCTATTGGACGGGATCTGTTCCTCTCCTCTGTGCTTCCTTTGTTCTACTGGACTTTGATCTAACGGTCTAGGCTCCTCCCCACAACCGATCCGACGTCTGTTGTCCCTCCTCTTCTTGATCTTTTGACTTCTTTCTCCTTGGAATATTTTGTCAGTGTTCAAAGGCTTCGACCTTTGACCTTTCTCCTGCAAGTCCACCTCCCGGATCTTGTCTTCGCTCTCGTAAGATTTATCTCTTCTGAGCTTTAGGACTTATAATGATTCCATATCCCACACACTCCTTATGTTATCTCTTCTGATATTTTCGATTTACTCAGTCTCCTAAGGGTCTCGACCCTTCTGTTTCCTTTCAAAGGAAAATTTTGTGCCCTCCTAGAAACCTTCTGCTCAAAGCACACCTTGTTGAGCATTTTCTACGGAGTGTTCAATAGATCTGTGAGTATCTTCCTCTGATACTCTTCTCCCTCAAATCGAAAAAGAGTTCTCTTTGTGAACACTTGCACACACTCGATGCCTGCCTGGCATAGCCCTACAAAGTTCTCAGTGACTTTATCTCTCTCTGAACTCAACACAGATTTCTTCCTGTGCACTCCTTGCACTTCTGCTAATGAAGGTTCAACGGTATCTCTCCTGAGCTTCTCTGAGGTTAACTTACCTCTGTCAACGCACTCCTTGTAGACAATGTGCACTGCTTGCACTCGAAAACTCAAAGAAGAGAAACAATTGAAACTTATTCAATACTTCACCAATTTACGCATTCAAACCATGAACATCATATAAAAATATAATACGAACACAAATACATAAACACATTAAATGAAGGAAAAATTTATTTTCTATTATCTCTATAATTGTTTTCCAATTGCGGGGGCATACAACAGTGGTTTGGAGTAACCTTCCTTTGAATTCGCAATTCTTTTGACGCTGACATGTAACCCCTCGGTGAAACCGCGGTTTGGATTGCGGGACTGCCTTGGATAATTAACTTTCGTGCAACTTGGGTCCCCATAATTCCTTGTGGCCACCGATCTAGATGTATCGTGATCAATGCCAGTGTGGTTCCTCTGAACTTTAACTTCATTATGTAACCTCGGGGTCCCACTAACAATGCTCATATGGAATTCCACATGGTGAAATACTAGCGGTTTTCACGTGGCTCAGTCAAATGAGTGACACATGTCATGTTCTATATGACATTTCAAACTTCTACGGGTTCAAAACCCACTGACACATGGCACACAACCCATGTGTCGACGTCAAATCAAGTGACATCACCATGCCACATCACTTCGAAGTTTCAAAAAATCTTATGCTTGCTTCCTTCCAATCTTCCAAAATCTAAAATTATGAACCTCTTTATCTTCCGCTCTTGGTTTTCTCTAACGGTAAGACTTCTCCCTAGATCTACAGTGTAGATCTCTCCTCGAGACTTTGGAGTTTTGGGCTTCTTCCTTTCTCTTAGTTTGCATCAACTTCACCAAAGTCGTGAAGTTTGAAGGGTTTCCAGGATAACCCTTCGACACCTTCTCCAGATCTGACGGTCATAAATGATTTCCCTTCCTTCCGAACAAATCCTACGGCGTAGAACAAACTCTGTTACTCTACGGATTTCCACAGGAATTCACGGCTAACTGCCTCGCAACATTACCAAATCTGACAGTCATGAAGGATTCTCCTTCTCCCGAATAGATCCTAAGGTCCACATTACTCTACGGACCAATACCACTTCGGTCGTGGTTTTACGACACCGCTACTCCTCCTGAGCTTCGTAACATGGCCAAGGTAACTTCTTGGCACTCAGGAAGGTTCTGGAGTTCAAAATTGGTCCTCCAGACACAATTTCCTCTTGAAACCTTGGGTCCAATGACCACTTATCCAGCCCATTCAGGCTCGGTGTTGAAACCTTGGGTCAGAACTTGAGTTTTGTCCATTTCGACAACAACTCCTTCCAAAAATCTTGCTTCAAATTCCACTAACATGGCCCATCTAGGCTCAGTGTTGTAACCATGCTCTGATACCAAATTGTAATATCCCCAACCACCAACAGGCCAGATAATGCTACCACTACAGAACATTCATATATATATAACATGCATTTTAATCGAAATTAAACACATAACAAAAAAATATTGTTACCATTCATATTCAAACAAGATTAACAGTAAAACCACATGCAACGGAACACATGATAACATTCAAGCATCAATGGCACAAACATGCATAATGTATAAATTAAGAACATGAAAATACTTATATTTTCAACTGGAGTAACACCACCAACTACGCGTAGACCTTCCACGAACCTCCTAGCCTTAGACCACACTTCTCATCACTCTTAGAAGTAGGTCACCCCTAAGCTGGGACTAAGCTCCACCGGGCAAGGGATTCCTAGGCTAGGCAAGTTCAATTGGAAATTCACACAGTGAAAGAGGAAGGATTTTTTCCTAGGAGCCACTTATGCCCACTTCTCACAGACTCTCATTCCCCACATGCCTGTCCCACCCCAGGAGTATACACCTTCACTGTCACACATTCCATCGGCTGCTTCACCTCCCTTTCCTTGGGCTTCAACAATAGGCCAAACCAAAATTCTTACAGCTCTGTAGCAGCTACAAGACCCCTTCCAGGAGTTCTCACTTCCTCAGCACACTCTCTCACCTGGAGAGAGTTTCTCATAGGAATAACAACCTGCCTCTTCAACCATGGGCCTGACAACTCGCTTCTTCAACCAGTCTTCGACTCAGATCCAACAAGGTGAGGACAACATAAACTGGTCAACACCACTAAGGAAAAACAAAAGGCAGCAACCCAAAAACAGTTCAGGTATGGACTCGGCTCTGCAAGAGAAAATAGGCTGGGTTTGCATAAATACATAGGTCAACTTTACGGTTCTAGATTTCAGAATGCATGGTTATGGAGAGGTCTCATGCAGAGGAAAAACGAGTTCATATGGAGGATGCATCGACTTCTCAGGAAAACATCACAAGTCAACCTCATGGTTTTCTGGTTTTAGATCTATGTGAGTGTATGCAGAAATCAATTTCCAAACCAAACATGATAGACAACGGATGTAAGAATGGAGGATGAACCCCCAACATGAGTTGAATCATTAGTTTTAACTGCATGCACCCAGTTCAAAACTTGTCTGCCTGGAGCCGCATGAGTTCTACTTAGCACTCGTTCCCTTTCCAGGAACTTAGGACAACACTTGGTCAATTTCCCACCTTATCCTTTAGGAAATAATAATGAATTATTATCCCCTTTAGAGGTAAGCCCCCTAGCTTATCCCCTAGGCCCACACACTTAGCCTCCTCCCTTACCCAACCTTGTGGAAGCTTAGTCCCCCGTCACTCTTTCTTTGTGGTCGGTCTGCACACAACGATGTTTATGTTTTATTAATGATTTTCATAATTACATATACAAAAATAGGCTATTGTCCTTTAACACTTAGGCTCTTCAGCCTAATAAGCACATAAACCCACCAACTTATCAACACTCGTCTCACCAACCTACAAAACTTGTTTACAATTCATAAATACAACTGGGGCTTGTCCTTGGGATATTACAGAGGGTCTCCCTACCTAATTCCATGAGAAGGAGAGAAAGGATGAGAAGGGGAACCATTGATCATAATAGAGAAGAAGGGATAAGAGGTTAAAGAGAGGACCCACTTTATCGAAGGAGGGGAGAATCCAAAGGATCGAAGGGTGAGGTGGATATATTTCTAGTTAATTTTTTCAAAGGCCTTAGACAAATCAAGCTTAAGAAACATTCCAGGGGTGCTGGAAGTTTTGAGTGAATGGACGACTTCATGGTCAAGGATTATTCCATCGAGGATTTTCCTGACTTTGACATATCTTGTTTTCTCAGGAGAAATTAAAGAAGGGATAAAGCGCTTAGGTTTGTTGGCAATAATTTTGGTGATGATTTTGAAAATATCATTGCAAAGGGATATTGGTCAAAATTTATTGGGGTCCTTGACCTTGTCTTCTTTCGGAATAAGGGATAAGAAGGTGTCATTTAGAGAAAGGATAACATTTGAGTGGAGGCGAGAGTCCTCGACTACTTCCAAAATGTTGTGTTTGATTACTGACCAATAGTCTTGATAAAATTCTATTATGAATCCATATGGCTCTGGGACTTGTTTTTGGGCATTTCAAACATGGCTTGTTCAACTTCCTCCAAAGTAATGGGTCTCATGAGGGTGGTGTTTTGATCTAGGGAGATGAGGTGAGGAATGTGCTCAGTGATGCGTTGAATGACAGTTCTACAATTCCCTTGAGGTTCAATAAGAAGGGATTGAAAGTGAGTGATGATTTCCCTTTCCAGATATTTTTGTTATATTAGGAAGTGACCTTGGTTGTTCTTGAGGGATATTATGCAATTATTATTCCCGTGTTGGATCATTGAACGATGGAAGAACTTTGCATTTTTTCCACCTCTTTCAGCCATATGATTCGAGACTTTTTCTTCCAAAGGATATCCTCTTGGTTTTCTCTTTCATTTAGTTTGGCTTGAAGGTGTTTCTCTTAATGAATGAGTGATTTGGTTCTGCCTTCATTTAATATGACTTGTTGCAATTGCTCCATTTGTTGAGTTGATTTTTCCTTCTCCTGTAGAATATTTCCAAATTTCTCTTTGTTCCATATTTTGATCTACTGCTTGATATATTTGAGTTTTTGTTTAAATTTGTACATAGGAGAGCATGAAATGGGATTTAAGTTGGTACACTAGGTTCTGGAGGTTTCAATGAAATTAGGTGAACTTAGCCAGAAGCTCTCAAAATGAAAGGGTTGATTGTGAGGGCTACCGTGTAAGTCGAGGTGGAGCAAAATTGGCCAATGATCTGATCCTACAAAAGGAAGAATGGATGTTGTGGGATGCATATTGTCCAGAAGGATAGAATCATATACAAGAAAGTGATCTAGGTGACAGGAAAATTGTTGAGGGCCATGACATCGATTGTTCCAGGTGAAGGTACCATTAGAAGTTTCTATGTCTACTAGTTTGAGGGTTTGGATAACATTATTGAAGGAAAGAGAATATTGGTCGAGACACATGATACTTGTTAGAAAAACAGGACCGCGGAGTAATAAAATAAAAAAAATGCGGAAACAAAACACAGAAGATACACAATACAAGAGAGACACAGATTTACGTGGTTCACCCAGTGTGGGCTACGTCCACCATAGAAATTGCCAGGTCCTTTCTTTATTATTATCCAACAAAATGAAGGGATACAACCTACAACAAAATCTGCTATAACTTCCTCTTCTTTCTCTCACAGTCTCCTCTCTCAGAATACAATACTCACCAACATATATAGCCGCAATACATTTCCCTCATAAAAGAGGGTTGCCTTCTAGGAAAAAAAAACCCTAACATAATCTCTATCGTTAGATCTGCGACCTTATAATGAACGGTCCATATTTACAATGAAATTACAATATACTTTTAAAAGGCAATTTTTGCTTCAGGGGCTTTGCCCCCGAACCCCCGTTGGGGGCCCGCTTGCCCCCGAACCCCCTAGCCGGGGGGATAGCCCCCCCAAACCCCGTAGAGGGGGTACCCCCCCTCTGCACTCCCCCGCGTGGAAGAGTGTACATACTTCTGGGGTGTAAATACTTCATGGGGTATAAACACGGCTGA
>JZKD02S1652200.1:459884-470036 GCA_000966675.3 Picea glauca | reverse complement strand
CCCCGCGTGGAAGAGTGTACATACTTCTGGGGTGTAAATACTTCATGGGGTATAAACATGGATGAAAGTAAAAGACCTCTAAATCAGGAAGATAATCAGGCTCCACAACCAACAATACCTCCCTATTTTTCTGAGAGAGAAGTGATAAGGTTGAAGTGGCCTCTAATAATCCAATCATGGTTTGAGGTTAGGGTTTGAAGGGAAAGCAAAGAATCAAGGAAAAGAGATTTATCAGTGAACGTAGTTGGTTCGTAGACATTGGAGAGGACGCCCATGGTAGAGGATCCAATCAACTAGATTTTCGCAGAGATAGTGTTTTTAGTGGAAAAGAAGTCCGAAAGAAGAAGAATATCAGGGTTCCTAAGGAGGGTGAGGCCAGTAGCTGAGCCATTGACATCGACGACCATTGCTTGGGATCCAGACCAAATGCGGGAGGCCAAATAAAGACTTGGAGAGTGAGGGCATTTTGTTTTTTGGATCATGACGACAAAGGTTTTTTCTTGTATAGTTTTTTGTTGAAGGATTTTGTGTTTGGTTTTACCATTCATGCCCCTCATATTCCATGAGATAAATTTCATGAGGAAGGAGGGGGGGTTGGGAGATAATGTTTTTTCATTAGAGCGATGTGCCCTGAATTAAGAAGATAATCACCTATATATTTAAGTAGTTGTTTGTTGGATATTCTACCTTTTTTCTTCTTTTCCCCATGAGGGGTTTTTGGCGGAAACAAAGAGGAATATTTGATACCCAGAGAGGAGTTTGAGGAGGGATTCAGGGTCATACCTTGTGATGTTGATTCATTGAAGATTTGATTGCACACTAGAGAATCTTTCAAGAGATGCATTTGTTGCTTAAGGATGGAGTTTGTATTTTGTTGTTTGCAAGCCATTAAGATTGAATTGAGGTCCAGATCACCCAGATCCATCTCCTCTCCTTCATCAGAATCAGGTTTCGCATCTTGTGGTTCCATATCTTTATCCCGAGGAGTAGTTCGTTCTTGTAGCATAGTCTCGCGTCTTTTGACATTCTCCTCCAATGGGGATTCTTTATTGGGTGCTTGATTTTGAAAAGTTTCTTGTCTGTTATGAGAATTTTGGTTTTCTTCCCCATGTGATAGAGAGTCAAAGGATTTCTGGGAATTGAAACCCTTTCTTGTAGATTGAGGGTTGGGGTTTTGTCTAGATTTTTTCCTGGATTGGACTTTCTCAAATCTATCCACATCCTGATTCGAGGATGGGGACAAGGAGTTATTTTGAATAGTGAGGGGCCAATATTGAAAGAGGTGGCCATGTTCATTGCATCTCCTACAAAGGAAGGGGATGTGTTTGTAGTTGAGGGTTTGAGCCCATTCATTGTCTTAATAGAAGAGACCGATGGAGTCCAAAAATGGTTTGGTGAGATCCATATAGACTCATATGAGAGCATATGTGGTGTAGCAAGCGATTTTATTTATTTATGAGGTTTTAACAAAGTTACCCAAGGTGTTTCCAATTCCTTCAAGGATCTCCTCGTCCCAAAATTCTTGGGGGAGGGAGCACATATGAATCCAAACCAATGCTACATTAAAGTCTTCTTTTTCTGGTGAGAATCACTCTATCTATGGTCGGAGGTGCATACCTGCCGAATTAAAAAAGTAGGTTCTATTGTCAAAGATTCGATCGTGATCTTCCAAATTGGAACAAATTGTAGTGAAGAAGCCTTTGGAGCCAATCTTGAGGTCTATTTGACCCTCTCGCTTCTAGGTTGTGTTGATTCACCATGTTAGATATTTTTTTGTTGGCCAGATGCCCAAGAACTTCCCTATGAATGCATGCTCTTGCATATGCTGGATGTAGCCGCCTATATTATCTATTATTGTTTCGTATTTTGGGTTCTTAGACGCTTTGGACAGGAAGTTGTTGGTGGTGGTAGGAGCTAAGACAACGGGGATTGCAGAGTCCTCTGTTGCATCTTGATGGATCGATGCTAGTTGTTTCCCTTTATCATTTTCTGGATTGGGGGATATGATAGGGGTTCAGATTGTTTGAAACGGAGAAGGTCTGTGCGGCCTAGAGCATCTCCTTGCTAGAACATGGTTGTAGGAGGGATCATTGCTCCCTCCTTTCACTGTTTCCATGAAGAGAAGAAAAATGAAGGAGGAGTCGAAAGCCTAGGGGGTCTAGGTTGCAGAGCTCGAAAAAAAATCACCAATTTATAGGTGTCGAATGTAAACTACGTTTAAATTAATTATGAGAGTTTATTTTTAAATTTATATTTTATAGTGTACATATATATAAATAAAGTATATATTTTATGGGTTAGTTTGAGTGGTTAAGTGATAAGTATTGTAAATAAAATGTTTCAAAGTTAAGTCTTTAGGTCGGGTATCTTTGTGATATGTTAATACTTGATTTCCTTGCTAGGTCAGACCTATTATAGTCTATGCTTATAGTTAACCCTACATACCATTGGTTGATGATGGTGAAGTCTCATAAAGTTTCTTGTGGATGGTTACATGGAAAAAATATAAAGAAAGTATATTTTCATTGAGTTATGGTTCAGGGACAACTTGGATACTTGATATCATACATTTTTTTTTTCAATTTGAATTGTTTAATATTTTTATAAAATAAAAATAAAATTAATTATAAAAGAAAAAATATTTTTTTAGAAAAGTGAAATCTTCTTTTATTAAATGAATAAATATAAATAATAATTTTATCAATAAATTTCATTAATTTTTTTTGACAAAGTAGTAAAATGAATAAATGTAAATAATGATTCTAACAATAAATTTCATCAATAAATTCCATTCCACTAAAATATAGACAATTTTAGCACAAAGTGGTAAAGTGCATGAATCCATTCTTGTTACCTTGGTTAAGAGTAAGTGTCTTCACTTTTTTAATCTTTCAAAAGTTATGAATCCCAATTATACATATTACATGTAATATGATATAATTGTTACATAAAACTCACTTTAATACAAGAACTATTAAATTTTAATCTTTCAAAAGTTATGAATCCCAATTATACATATTACATGTAATATGATATATATCATATTAGATGTAATATGATATATGATATATATCATATTAGATGTAATATGATATAATTGTTACATAAAACTCACTTTAATACAAGAACTATTAAATTTTAGTATTATTGTAACAAATTCAATGAAATCTAATGTATGATTAGATATTTATGTTCATTTAGGTTTGAACTTAAATCACTAACATGGTGATGCTCTAGGTAAAAAAATCACTTTAACATAAGAATAAAACTCACTTTAATATAAAATATATAAAATTCTAGTATTATTGTAACAAAATTGAAACTCACTTTACAAGAACTATCAAATTCAATGAAATCGAATGTATGATTATATATCTATGCCCATCCAGTCTGAACTTAAATCACTAACGTGGTGATGTCCTAGGTAAAAAAAAAATCACTTTAACATAAGAGTTATATAGTTATATAATTGACTGATGTTGAATGTATAATTAAATCTTCATGTTCATAAGTTACTTATTAATGTGATGATTCCCTATATCAAAAATATTAAACCAATCTAATCTCAAGTAGATCATGATATGCCATTCTTAATTTTTTTTTTAATTACAAAGATATAATAACACATAAGTATATGTGATACTACTATGTATAATAATTATATACTTATTTCTTGATCATATTTTATATATCAATTTTTAAATCACTTTTTTTTTCTAACAAATTTTTATTATAATTCATCACCCAGGAAGGTGTGGCATCCGTAGTTTCTCATTCTTTCATTGCACACCACTTTGTAGGTCAATGTTTATATAGAGAATATTGTAAAACAAATAAACATACATATACTAACATAGAACTATATTGTAAGTCATATGCCAATGATCTACTCATTCTCATTAATTATGAAGAGTAATGAAACATCTATATTTTACACTCCAATTGGAACTTAGTCAAATCTCTACTTAATTATGTTACTAAAATTTTATTGATAACTTAACTACTTAACATTATCTCTTGTTTATGCAATCAACACAATTGTCTACCATCCATTTCAATCTTAATGTTTCACTATTCATGTTCCTCTACAATTCTTTGTCTACATATGTGTTGTTTCAACTTCCATTTGGGTTGTGTAGATCTACTTAATTATGTTACTAAAATTTTATTGATAACCTAACTACTTAACATTATCTCTTGTTTATGCAATCAACACAATTGTCTACCATCCATTTCAATCTTAATGCTTCATTATTCATGTTCCTCTACAATTCTTTGTCTACATATGTGTTGTTTCAACTTCCATTTGAGTTGTGTAGATATGTCATTATTTGTTTGGCTACCTTTCATCTTCCTTCAATGAATCATTACACTTTCTTCATGTTTCACTTCTCATGCACGTACCCTTCAAAATAATTTCCACATGCTCTAACACTTGAACTCCATGGATATTTCAATCAATAAATATTAGGAAAACTTTCATAGTTACTCTTATCTGCCATATTTTTTTTCTATAATATCCTCTAATTATTTTCACAACCTATTTGTCTTGTTCCAATTAATTTCCATGTGCTCTCACACTTGAAATCCATGGCTATTTCAAACAAGAAATCTTCGAAAAACTTTTTTAGTTACTCTTATATGCCATGTTTATCTTCTTTGATCTCCCTTAATTATTTTTAGAACCTATTTATGTTGTTTACCACACTTCTATTTCTCATTGTTATCCAGTAGAAGGATTTTGCAATTTTATTTCCTTCTTTTCGCCATCTTATTTTTTATGTTTCCATAAGATTTATTCTTTGAACTTCTATTGTTATATGATCACATTATATTTTTTTACTTTCCATCCAAGTTTCTTATTAGTCCCTGCTAAGGGAGTATAAAAATGAGTTTGTAGGTTGACTTTGTATTAGTAAAAGTTACTTTCCATCCAAGTCTCTTATTAGTCCCTGCTAAGGGAGTATAGAAATGAGTTTGTAGATTGACTTTGTATTAGTTAACAGGTTGATCATAAATTTATGGTATTTTCAAATGTTTAACATTATTCTTTTAAATTTTTGTATTTTAAAAAAATGATTTTTCTATATTATTATTGGTAGATGAATTCACTGAGGTCACGACATCTCTTTAATGCAAAATAAATGATGAATATATGGCTCGGGGAAGACCACTATTTTGGAAAAACTTTGGTAGGTGAACAAATAGTTGCGCTTCATGAGGATGAGCGCCGCGTGCAAAGGGTGTCAATATATATGCAAATATTCCCACCAGTCATGATTACGAGGTTCTATTTAAACCTCGCATTATTCTGAACATCCACATTTTCATATCTATCGTATTTTTCATTTTTTAATTGGAAGGTTTTTCTTGGTTTTCAACTTCATACATTTTTATTTCTTTTAATTGCACAATATTTGTTCCATTCATTTTAAAACGCTATTTTCCATTTAATTATGTTTGATTATTATTTTGATTAATAGTGATGTGGACAAACTTAACTAGTTAGTTGCTTATTTGCATGTTAGTTTAATTCATTACTTGATGGGGACTAATCTGCTATGCAATACTTGTTAATCATATATGTTGTCTTATCCTATATGTAAGATTTTCTTATTATTAATTGTTCCCAAAAACCTTCACATTCCGATGTCGATATTTTTAATTCTTTTGCAGTATTTCTAAGCATGTATGTGTCTAAGTCTTAGTATTCTTTATTTCCATTGTGCATTAATACCTTCTCTATTCCATGAAAATATTTTCATCGTGAAAAATTGAAGTTGGTCTGAACATATATATTTTCAAGCGACATTATTATTATTATTATTTTAACTTTATTATGAATTCCTCTTTTTCTAAAGCTTACATACCTAATCGATTCATTTTTTTTATCTCTCCTTTTATATGGTTTAGTTGGAGTAGACTTAACTTTGAAAACTTTATGCTCATTTGGGATTATTTAAGTTCATTGTAATTTTCTTTTCCTTTAGTTAGTAATTTATGTTTAATTGGTGCCATCCTTATATATATATATATATAAAAGGTTATTCTATGGTATTATTTCTATACACTACACTAATATATATATATATATATATATATATATATATATATATATATATATATATATATATATGGTTACATTTTTCTGGGAAAATTTACATTTACAAGTATTTCATAAGTACTTCTCTTCATCCGAGGGTGTAGGGTAAACCTTAGAATATTTAGGGCATAAGGTCGATTAACAATAGGGCTCAAAGCCATTTGATTCAGATGTTATGAGCAGAACGAAATGAATACAGATTATTAAAATATTCTTAACACAAAATAACAGAGATACAATAAAATTGGTTTTCTATTCAATAAGGAAATAAGCTGAAATTGTAAAATGTAGTGGAAAACAAGCTTGCTGGAATGGTGATGGCTTATCTCTGAGAAGAGATGTGATGGTTGCGCTCATTCGCAAGAAGATGGTTACAATGAGGCTGTGAAGACGTTTTACAATAAATAGGAATGTCAAAAAACCTAGACATCCAATAACCTAACCCTAGGAGATAAAGCGCCAAAAGTCATGTGGGCCCTGTTTGGGTAAGTTAATACATCAACTTTCCAGGGTCGTAACATTTGCATACGGTATTCGTTTTAGGTGCAGGATAGCCTGTTGGAAAGGTCTAACCGAGATGAAATTTTTTTGACTGGCCCAAGGTAGTGCCTTTGGCAGTCCCCTGGGCCTCAAATCCCCAAAAAACATCGTTTAGGGCCTCAAAACGGCCCTAGAAGTTTGGAACCCGAAAAACTATCAAACAATTGCCAAGGTGGAAAACAATTTTTCAAGCTAGTGGAATAGGTGGGTGGCCACCGATATCCACTTGGATCAATTATCCCTCCTTAGGAAGAAATTGTCTCCATTGTGTTGAGTTCCCCCATCAGATGAGAAAATTTCTACTGAATTTGGCCCTGGGTGAGCCACTTGCCTTGGTGGAGGAGCTACCCTACTTTGATGACTCGATAAAGTTGGATCCTTTGTGGTTGATTTCCCTTGATCTGTGTGTCCACAATATGATCACTGGATGCTTGTTGCATGCATTCAGGGTTGAGCTCTATTGGTGTCAACTGCTCTGCTATCTCTGAGGTGTTCAATAATGGTGGGAAATATGGACAAAGGATAGCCACGTTGAAGACTGGATGAAGACCAAGGAAGGGGGGAATGTTGAGCTCAAAAACATTGTCACCCACAACCTTGGTGATGGTGTACGACCCACAACGGAGTGGGCGAAGCTTCCTATGGGGCCCTGTAAGGTGTTCTTTCTACAAATGCAACCAAACTTTGTCACCCACCTGAAACTTATGTGGCACCTGATGTTGATCATGGCGTTGCTTGTACTTGGCATTAGACTTTTGTAGAATATCCTGAACCTATTGGAGGATGTGTTGGATCCGCTCAATGAACTGGGTGGCTTTGTCATCTTCTGGTGGAGTAGGGGACGAGTCGACCGAGGTGGTCGCCAGGGGTAGTGCAACATCCATGGGGCCCAATGGTTGGAATCCCAACCCCACCTGAAAGGGGTTGTGTCCAGTTGAGCTATAAAGGGCTTAGTTGTAGCTATGTTGGACACGAGGAAGACTCTCATCCCATGTGCAGGATATCTGTGACCATTTGATTGACGACCTCAGTTTGGCCATCTGTCTGAGGGTGGAAGGAAGTGGATTTGGTGAGCTTGGTATCTAGTAGTGACCAAAGGCTCGACCAAAATGAGATGAGGAATCGACTGTCATGGTCCGAGATAATGGTTTGTGGGATCCCAAAATGTACCCATACTTGTTCAAAGAAGAGCTGGGAAGTGACTTATGCTATGATGTTCTTCTTACAGGCAATCATAATCGCCATCTTGGAAAAGCAATCAACAACCACAAAAACACAGTCATTTCCCCTTTTGGTGGACGGGAGGCCCAAAATGTAGTCCATTGATATGGATTCCCACAGCCTGTTAGGAGTAGGCAGAGGGGTGTGCAGGCTCTGTTTCTTAATGGTCGATTTGGAAATAGTGCAGGCGGTGCAAGACCTGATATACTTGCTGACATCCTATCGAAGTTTCGACCAGTAGAAATGTTTTTGTAGCACTACCACTATCTTTTCGATGCCAAAGTGTCCTGCCACCCGACTGTAGTGAGCTTCCCAAATAATCTTCGTGTGCTTGCTTGATGGAACACAGAGATGGCCCAGATGGCACAACAACCCATCCTAAATATGGAAATTAGTGACCACTGAGTTGGCACCCAACATTTGGTAGGTGGTGGAGACGTCAGGGTCTGTCTCGTAGTGGTGGGGCCATCTGTAGGTCTCGTGGCCGCAAGAGTCTAACACTGTGGTGAGTGCCGCGTCTGGAGTTCGACTGAGGCAGTCAACAAATCGGTTGGTACTTCCTGTTTTATACTTCATGTTGAGGTGGAATTGTTGTAAGTATGTTGACCACTTCTGATGGCAGTCATTCTGCAATTTTCCTTGGGTCTGCATGAACTATAGTGGCTTGTGATCAATGTGGATGACTATCTCATTCCCAAGAATGTAATGTCTCCACTTGCAGCAAGATTTCACAATGGATTACATTTCTTTGTCGTAATTAGGGTACTTACAGACAACATTTGATAGTTTCTCACTATGATATGCCACGGGGTGGTCGTGTTGAGTGAGAAAGACACCCACAACATAGTCTAAAGCATCTGTCTCAATCTCAAAGGGATGTTGTAGGTCTGGTAATGAAAGTACCGGGGATGAGCACAAACACTTATTCAAGTCATCGAAGGCTTGTTGTTGGGACGAGCCCCACACAAATTTTGCCTTACCGCCACCACCGGTTACTTGGCTGAGGGTCCATGTGATATGAGAGAATCCTAGCATGAACCTGCGATAGAAATTGGCAAGGCCCAAGAAGCTCTGAAGTTCAGTGAGTGTGTTTGGGGTTGGCCAGTCAAAGATGACCTAGATCTTAGTTGGATGCACATGCACACCATGTTGATCAATGATGTAGCCTCAGTAATGGACCATGTCCATACCGAAGGATCATTTTTCCAAGTTTACATATAGTTTGTGTTGCTGCAGGGTGTGCAGAACCTGTTGAATATGCTGTAAGTGTTCCTCCCAAGTCTTGTTGTAGATGAGGATGTCATCCAGATACACCACTACAAAATTATTGGTGAAAGGTCCTAGGATATTGTCCATCATCCTCATAAAATTTGCTGGAGTTCTTGTCAAACCAAAGGGCATGGCCAACCATTCAAAAAGACCTTCTTTTGACTTGAAGGCAGTTTTCCATACATCTTCCTGTTCTATTGGGACCTAGTGGTATCTAGACTTTAGATCAATCTTACTGAAGTATTTGGCCCCCATGAGCTGATCAAGGAGGTCATCGACTTTGGGATTTGGGTACCGGTTTCGAACTGTGATTTTATTTAGGGCCCGATAATCAATGCAAAGTCGCCAAGTCCCATCTTTCTTCTGCACCAACAGGATTGGACTCCCACAAGGTGATGAGATAGGATGGATGTGCCCCTTGTGGAGCAATTCTTGGATCTGCCTCTTGATCTCCTCATTTTCTAATAGAGAGCAGCGGTAGACTGGCCCATTGGGTAGCAGTGTGCCTGGGGTCATATTGATGGGATGATTGACCTGACAGTGTAAAGGTACCCTTGTAGGAGAGGATAAGATATTTGATTATTCTTCCACAAACTTATCCAATTGCTTCTGTTGTGTGGAGAGATCAGTCGTGGAGACCCTGGATGTGGTTGCGATCTTTCACTCACTCTGAGAGAGAATCACGAAGAAGACAAATTTCCCGGTCTAAGAGATGAACTTCCTGCATTTCTTGGCAGATATCAAGGAAAAAACACTAGGAGGGATTGCCTCGGGTATCCTGTACAATTTCCTGTTCAAAGTAATAATAACACTATGAGGCCTAGACTCATATACAACATGAAGTTTCCATAAATATGGTTGGCCCAAAAGAACATTACAAACTTCGAGAGGAGAAACATCACACAATACCTCATCTGATCCGGATTATTTTCGGCACGAAATGAGAGCGGAGATATAATAAAGAAATGCACAGAGATATCGTGTATATCCAGTAATATAACAGAAATATATCAGAGATG
>JZKD02S1652200.1:411674-447054 GCA_000966675.3 Picea glauca | reverse complement strand
AAAAAATAATGAGTCATATTTACATCAAAAACTATTGGGTCCATTACCCAAACCTTTGTGCTACGGGTCTTTCTTCAAGGGTTGACATCAATGACAACCAACCTTAATCAACATGATATTTATTACATTATTCCTCATATAAACATGGGTTCCTTATCCACACTCATGGGGATATCGAAATTTTCTACTAGACTTGCTTCAAGGGTTGACATCAATGACAACCAACCCAAATAATCAACAATCTGCCCCTTTGGAATTGATGGCAACACTTTGATGCAATATTGATGTCATGATGCTCATGATCCCCTTGTTACCATCTCTCCCTTTGGAATCATGCCTATGTGCTTTCTCTCCATGCATCTGATGAATCTCTCCCCCTTTGACATCAATGACAAAGGTAAATTCCTTTCAGAGATGCTCCCCCTGACTGAACTCTCCTTGGGGCTGCTACCTCTATCTGAATTGTTCTTTGTCCTCTTCATGGTGTTTTCTCGTGTAAATCTATGACATATAATTAAAGCATTCAAAATTCATTGTGGGGAAAAAACTTTTTTGAGTTTATGGAAAAGATACTCAAAATATTCCCGTGGAAGCAATTTTGTAAAGATATCTGCAATATGTTCTTTGGTCCCAACATACTCAAATCTATTTTTTTTCTCTGCAACTCGTTCCCATAGAAAATGAAACTTGATCGGAATGTACTTTGTATTGGAGTGCATCACTAGATTCTTTGAGATATTGATGACACTTGTGTTATAAAAAAATATAGGAATGGGCTCATTATATTCAACCTGAATATATTTTAATGTTTGTTTCATCCATAGAACCTATGTACAACATGCTACTGCTGCTATATACTCTGCTTCGGTTGCAGACAATGATATTGATGATTGTTTCTTTCTTAGCCAAGATACCAAACACTCACCCAAATAGAAATATTCTCTACTTGTACTTCTTCGGTCATCAATGCAACCTTCCCAATCTGTATCTGTGTAGAAAATATGTGATATATCCTTCCCTTTTGGATACCATAATCCAAACTCTTATGTACCCTTGAGATATTTGAATATCCTATTTACTACTAAAACATGTGATTCATTTGGTGCTGCTTGAAATAGTGCCACCTGTCCAACTTCCTGCATTACATCTTGTCTGGATGTTGTCACATAAAGCAGGTTGTCAATCATTGACGTGTACTTCCTCTGATTTGTAGCCTTTGAATCACCATCTTTTCTTAAATTACAACTGGTTTGAATAGAAGTATTGAGTGGTTTGCAATCTTCCAATCCTAATGTTTTTAACATTTCTATGATATACTTGGTCTGAGAGATTAAAATGCCTTGGTTTCTTTGTCATATCTAAAGACCCAAAAAGAAATATAAGTATCCACGTAATGACATTTCAAACTCATTCTGCATATCCTTTGAAAATTTATGGCTCATCCTGTCATCATCACTTCCAAAGATAATATCATCAACACAAACTTCAATTAACAAAATACTATCTTGATTTACCTTGATGTAGAGGTTGTTGTCTGCATTCCCTTTCCTGAACCCTTGTTGTTGTAAGTATTTGTCTAGTCTGGAATACCATGCTCTAGGGGCATGTTTGAGACCATACAAGGCCTTCTTCAACTTGCAAACATATTTTTCATTCTCTGTCAACTGAAATCCTTCTGGTTGCTCAATGTAGACTTCTTCTTATAGATCCCCTTTTAGGAAGGTTTATTTCACGTCCATATGATACACTTTGATATTCTTAGAGCATTCATAAATCATGATCAATCTAATTGCTTCCATTTTGGAAACTAGGGTCCTTTCAAAGTCTATACCTTCAACCTGAGTGTATCCTTTACATACCAATCTTGATTTGTTCCTTGTAACCTATCCATCTTCGTTCAATTTGTTTTTGAAGACCCACTTTGTACCAATCACATTCTTGTTCCTTGGCCTTGGAACTAGTTCCCAAGTGTCATTCTTCTCTATCTGATATAACTCTTCATCCATGTCTTTGATCCAGAATTCATCCTTACTAGATTCTTCAAAATTGCTTGGCTTAATTGTAGATAATAGTGCTAGGTGCAATTATTTTGGTGAACTAATTCTTCTTCTAGTTTCAACTCCTTCATATTTATTCCTGATAATATGATCTAATGGATGATTATTTTGTATTTGTCTTCTAGGTGTCTTTGGAGGAACTTGAAGATCTTTATGTTCTTGCTCTTCTTCTGAATTCTATTCTTCATCTTCATCTTCTGCTACTTCTTCTTCCTTTACTTCTTCTTCGTGAACCTATTCCAATGAATCCTTTCCTTCTTCTTTTATTCTTTGTCGACTTGTCTCATCAAACGTCACATTGGTGCTTTCCACAATTTTTTTGAGTCTTAGATTGAAGCATTTGTATGCTTTCCTTGTGCTTGAGTACCCAACACGTATACCTTTGTCAACAAGAGATTCAAACTTTCATATTTTTCCATCTTCTCTTTTGATGTAGCATTTGCTTCCAAAAACTATGAAATGCTTCACATTCGCTAGTCTTCCTCTCCATAGCTCATAATGATTTTTATCACCGTTGTTTCTGAGCATTCCTTTGTTTTGAGTGTGAATTTTTGTATGCACTGCCTATACCCAAAAGACGTCTGTCAACTTGGAAGACATTAACATAGTTTGAGCCATTTCCTGTACTATCATGTTCTTCCTTTCGACCGATCCATTTTGTTGTGGTGTCTTAGTAATGGATAATTTCCTTTTTATCCCATGCTTACTGTAGAATTCCATAAATTCCTTTGAGGTAAACTCTCCTCCATTGTCCGATCTCAAACATTTGATATTCAAATCTATTTCATTTTCAACCATATCCTTTTACATATTGAAGTCCTCAAATTACTATGACTTCTTCCTGAGAAAACAAACTACAGTCATTATTGTATAATAATCAACTAATAGCATAAAATACTTCTCACATTTCAACCCCTTTTCTCTAGTTGGTCCAATTAGATCAATATGAAAAAATTTCAACAATTTTGTTGTGGACTATTACTTTGACTTGAACTTGGTCTTGGGTTGATTTCCTTGTTGACAATGCTTGCACAATGTGTTGGTTGGCTTAATGATATGTAGCATCTCTCTGATTACTTCCTTTTTGCTGACCTTGACACTATTATCAAAATTTATGTGACCCATTCTTTTGTGCCATAGCTAAACTTCATCTTCCTTTCCTAAACGACACTTTTTCTTTCCAATTTCACTTAGTACATATATGTTTCTTGGAGTTCTCACAACTGTCACCACTACTCTACATGAATCTGATTTTCTTATTTCGCATTTTTGTGAATCTAACAGAAGTTTGTGACCTTGGTCACACATTTGAATTACACTCAGAAGATTGTGTTTCATATATTCCACTAGTAGAACATTTCTTTCCTTGGTATCCTTACTTCCAATCTTGATTGTGCCTCTTCCAATGATTCTAGCTGAGTTGTCATTTCCAAAATATATTGACCCATCTCTTTCCTTTCTCAAGGTTAGAAACATATCCTTATCACCTGTCATGTGCTTTGAAAAACCATTGTCAACATACCAACCACGTTTCTTGTGTTGATCTTGTATAGCAAGTGTGAATTATTAATTGTTGTATTGATTCTACTTCCTTATCCATATTCTTTGAGGTTCTTGTCTGTAACTATTGTTTTTATGTTGTGATTCTCTTGGAGTAACTTTACTTATGCAATGTTTTGCCCTGTGTCGAAAGTTGTTTCACTTGTATCATTTTGTTTCAGTACTTAAGGATTCAAACCTGTTGTATCTTCTGCTTTGTATTTCACTAGGCCCTCTTGAACAACCATCTTGTGCATACCTTTCATGATTGTTTCTGTTCCTATCATTTTCTCTGCAATTTGCAGCCTTATGTCCAAAATTGTTACATGAATAATGTAATACAAGGAAGATAGTTTGATACTTGGGAGTTGAAGATATTATAAAAGGAGTTACTCTTTTGAACCCTTCTTCTTATTTAGGCCTTCTTGTTTCTGACTGTTGTTGATTCTGAAATATGAATCTTCTGGGTGGTGGAGTATCTTTGTGATCTTCCTTGTGAAACTTCTTGTCTTCTTCCTTCTCAGGAGATCCTCTGACTATCTCTACATAAATTCTTGGTTTTGTTTCTTGATCTATTTTTTTAGAGCTTGATCCATTTTCTGCCTGGTTGTATCCTATTTCAGACTTGTCATGATGTGGCCTTTTAATGCTAATAATCTCATCCAAAACTTTAGTGTTGTTATGCATGTTTTTCTTCTGAAGGTATTTTCTCAATGTGACAATCTCTGCTTCCAAATTTCCAATGATCCTATCTCTTTCTTCTAACTATTCTCTGAGTGCTTCTTCATTTCTCTTGTCTTCCTCTACTTGGACTTTTAATTTAGCTATCATCTACTCTAGTTCTTCGAAGTTGGAATTCTAAACTCCCTCTTTTCCTTTTAGTTCTTCCTGAAGTGACTTATTTTTCTTCTTTTCCCTTTTTATAACTTCTATGGCACTCAATAATTATTCTCTATAGTCAACTTCTTCCTCTTCATATTCTTCTTCAGAGCCTTCTTCATCAGAATATTCTACTTCCATGAATAATACCCTTTCTATATCACTATCGCTAACTTCATATTCTTTTGATGAGGAACCGTCTTCTTTGGTGAAAAGGATTTTCTTGAAAAAATTCTTTTTGGTTCTTTTTCCTTTGTATATTTGTGTACTCTTAGATTCATCTTCTTCATTTATTTTCTTTTTCTTATGGGGGAATTTATTAGAAAAATGACCAATACCATCAAAATTAAAACAAATCAACGAAATCTTACCTATTTATTTGTTGGTTCCCTTTTTCATCCTTTTGACGAAGTTTGCTACTTCTTCATCATCTTCTGAGATATCACTGATGCTACTATTTGACTTTGAATTTTTCTTTCTCTTTTTATTTGTCTTCTTAGATTCTTTGAATGCTTCTTCCTTTGTAACCAGATTGTCTTTCTCTGTTCTCATCTCATAAGCTTTGTGTGTCCCATGGAACTCATCCATGGTCACTGTAGCTAGATCCTCTCTCTCTTTTCTAGTGTTGAAATATTTTAATCAAATCTCATTGGTAGGGATATCAATAAATTTTTGATAATGACCTGTTCATTTACGTCATCTCCCAGTCCTCTGATATTGTTTATTACTTCATCAAATCGTAGAAAGTAGCAAGATATGTTTTTATCTTCATTCATCTTCAATTTTTTGAACTTTTCTTTAAAGATTTGAATTTTAGCTTCCTTGAATTTCTCATCTCCTTCATATATATTATTCAGTTTGACCCAGATGTCTTTTGCAGAATCACAGTGCATAACTTTGGTGTATATTGATTTAGTCAAACCATTTATGAGTGAACTTGTGGCTCTTGAATTATTTTCTTCAAGTTTCTTTCCATCTTTATCTGTTGGAGGAATGGTTGGTTATTTGTATCCATTTACTACTGATCGCCAAAAATCAAATCCTAGTGCATGTATGTGTGTCTTCATTCTTCTGCTCCAAAAGGAATAATCTTCCCCATCAAACTGTGGTATCCCAATATTAGAGTAATCCATGATCTCCTTCTAGTGGTTAAACTTCATATTGAAGGACCTTCTCTAATACCAATTGTTGGATTACTAAGAGGGGGGGGGGGGGTTAATTAGTAATAGAGATTTTTAATCCCTTTTAACCACAATATATAAGTGTTGTTAACTTTATGATCAATTTACCAATATCATTCAATAAGTGCAGAATAAATAAACCATGAACAATGAGCAATCATACACAAACACAATACACCAATATTTTTACGTGGAAACCCAATGCGAGAGAAAACCGTAATTTTTTTTTCGTCTTTAAGAAGTACATTCATTAGAAACATCAAATTCCTTTGTTCTCCAGCTACAACTGGAAGGAGGATCCAACCCCCTATATTTTCAGGCTACAACATGAGGGAAGATCCAACTCCCAAATTCTCTGGCTCCAATCAGAAGGAGGCTACAACCACCTATGTTATCTGACTACAATTGGAAGGTGGTGTTGAGCACTCAACACACCCTAAAAAGTCTATGTCAAATTTTACTTTTTGGGTACCACTTGATCTTTTTTCACTGTCTGATTGGTCTTCATTGTGAAAAATGTTGCATTTTCTTACCATATTGACTCTCATTAAGTCTTTAAAAGTTTTCTTGAATCTATGAAAACTCATGAATTAAAATAAAAAGACTTAACGCTTAAATAAGGAATCAACAACCAAAACACTCTCCCCGACGCGCTCAAAGATTCAGCATCAGAAGGAATTAAAAGATGAAAGAAAATCACTCGAGAAAACTGCAGTCGCTGAGCATTGGTCTTCATCGGCATCAGCAAAAGGAATCTTTCTTTCATGACAAGCATTACACAAGGGTGTCACCGATAGCCGATCCCCGAAGCATTTTGACATCGATGAGTTTTGAGAAACTAAGTCCGTAGAAAACGTAATAGTTTTTTTTCCGATCGCACTCTTGTTGAAAAAACCCTGACTCTGATTGATGTACATGATCAAACCACTTGTCCTCATTTTCCATATGTATTTTCCAGAGTGGATAAACATACGATATATTTT
The DNA here is from genome assembly GCA_000966675.3 of Picea glauca. Classification (NCBI taxonomy): domain Eukaryota; kingdom Viridiplantae; phylum Streptophyta; class Pinopsida; order Pinales; family Pinaceae; genus Picea; species Picea glauca. The sequence continues at coordinate 440,415 of JZKD02S1652200.1, read as the reverse complement.
TCCCTTGATTCGTTCCTGAGGCCCAAGTCACACCCCGAGTCAGTTTTTTCACATCATCACAGTACGATGAAATCAATCGGTGTAATAAGTTCTTAACAGGAGGATACCAATGAAAACATTCACCACGCATCACCAATCTCAATCTGTCCACTAAGAAACTGACGCAATGGATTGTTTTAACGCTAATATATGTTTAGATTTGAAGCATTTAAAGAACTAATTAATTCCAAATCTCATATTATTTATTACTTCATGTGTGGATCAAATGAGCCATTTGAAATTACAAATAGGGCACACCACCCTCTGCGCCTTTGTCGTCAACCCATGATGACAGATTTTGTTTGATTTTCACTCACAACTTGAGTTAATTGGTTGATACGACACAATAATTTATCCCCCGTTTAAATTCTTTCAAGCTATTTGTAAACAAGATCAACGTGCGCAAATAATTTTAGAGCATCCAGAGGATAGAGACGAGCAATTCAGAAAAGTTTCCAAGATCTCGTGAATATCAAACAACCAGCTTTGGTAAGATTTACAGGTATGGACCAGTTTGGCTCTTCACATTTTCACTTTATACATTTATTCTACCAAGTGTTGCTCTATACGTAGTCTCTAAACGATTTTAATTTCAATTGAAGGAAATATACCTCTGAGTATTGAGAAAGAATGGCTTGGGAACCTCATCGGGAGATACAAGAAAATGGGCCAGATGCAAGAGAAACTGGGTCAAAATCAACAAGGAAATAAAGGATATCGGACTTCTTGAGTTTGTCATGCCCGACGACCTCGTCGACTTGCGTGACATAATCAAATCTCACACCGAGCAAGATTCATCATGTGTCGAAGAAATAGCAAAGGTGACAGGCACAAGAGAGCCATGTCAGGTGCGACAGTTTATGGAAAACCCGATCAAAGCTCGGGCTATGCTGAAATAGTTAAGTGCCAGTCTGGTCAAGTATCAGGCACATGCGGTAGATATCAACAAGATTTACACGACCCCGATGGAACAACATAGATTCCCATACACCCATACTTGCGAGGAGTTGTTCATCAATTAGTCAGAGTACGAGAAGAGCCACCTTTTTAAAGTGATATCTTGAGATGACTCTTAGACAAAATGTTAGGAGAGAACGCCACGTGGAATTTTTTTTTTTACTTATCTGCAATTTAGCCATTATTTTTAGTTAATTTTATGTTATAAGTAAGAGGATTGACCAATTAGTTAAGGGTCGATGGTTGTTGCAAGAAACTCTCATTTCTGGTTTTGTTAAGAATTATTTTGGAGCTACCTTTAAATGAGAAGTCCTTCTGGACGAGAGACAAGTTTATGTTTTCATCAAATGAATGTATGATTGGACGTGGAGAAGAAATATTTCCTTTCTCATCTTATGGATGGATGATGTAACGAGTAACAACTATTAAATCTATTGTTAAGTTATCTGATGCAATGTTTTACAATTATTTTATTTAATGATGAAGATGAATCATTGTGTTATTATGTGATGGATGATTAGAGTTAAGTGAATTATTTTAGTTTCCATTATTTATCGCATATGTGTTTTCTTTCTGATTATTTGTATCTCAGTCAGTAATTGGATACTCACATGTTTAACGTATTAGTACTAGACCCGTGGTATGGAATTCTTGTCTGTATGCTTGAGTAGCTGGTTATCCCAAGCTTAGCCTCTTCTCCAGTAGTTAAACTTATTCTTGTTTTTTTACCTAGTTGGTTTATACCATCTTTCCATCTTATATCGATCCCACCTAAGAGAAAATACAAAAATAGAAGTCCAGATTGAAGGATACGTCTTCGCAAGAAAACGTAAAGATCATCGATTAATCAACCGGATCGCAAGATATGGAGAACCATTCCACTATTAAAAGCTGCAGAGTCTAATTGGGCCTCGGTGGTGGGTTCGGTTCCTAATGTTGATTAAATGGATCTACGACCCATCAATAGAATTGGCGCTAGAAGGAGGGCCTGAAGAATGAATGGTTGAATACATATTTCACATAATATTTCAGACAACCTGTAAGATTCAAAACAACTGACATGCATGGCCAGTCATTCCCAAGACAACCCACACATGATGAGTACTCCTGAAATGAGTAACTCACCCCAGCTTGAGGAAGAGCACTTGTTTCCTGACATACCTTATTCTCTTCCTCACGAGGAATTAAATCAATTTACAAGAATCACTAGAGCATATGCCTGACAGATTTATGCGCTGTCCTTGGCTTCGATACTTCCTCAAAGACAAAAAATAAGCAGACCAGTGGTCGACACCCCTGACTAGGTTTTTTTGCACATAGTAGAAGACCTAATAGATTTCACAATCACCAAAATCGAACACCCTCTAAATCTAGTCCCTGAAATGCCAGCCGACGATGTCTCTGAACCATATGATTTTTTGGAAGAGGAAGAGTTTAACTCAGGATCCGAAGATATGGAAGACAACAACGATCATGATGAAGAAAGGGGAAACCCACCTCATAACAATCAACCTTGGTTGGATAGAGACACTTTGGCCATCCCAGGGTGAGTCCATAACCTTCCCCAACATCCATAGAAATTACTTCCTAAGTTTGATCCCGAGACCTCGAGATTTCCTGAAGATCATATCAAGAAATTAATACTGACTATTAGATTGATGAATGTACAACATGAATACGTATTTTGCAGACTATTCCCCTACACTTTCGAGAATTCATCTTCCACATGCTATTTCAACTTACCCGTAGGATGCATAACTAGTTGGACGAAGTTTCAGAAAGACTTCTTGGATAAATTTGTAGAAGAAACTACCACGGGAGCATTGATGGCTGAGTTGTTTTCCGCCACCATGAGTTTGAAAGAAAGGGTTAAATATTTCAATCAAATATTCACAACTATCCTGAAAAAATTCCAGCCTGAAGCTAAACTTCTCAGGAGTTGCAAATCGAAGTATACACTAATGCCCTCCTATCTTCTATTTCAATGTTTGTGAAGAGGGTTTCCAAACGAACCCTGGCTAAGAATTTTGAAGAAGAAAAAATGATAGAGTTCCAGATGAAAGGGTGTAAATAAGGTCAGGTCTCATTAGCTAAAAAACAAGTCCAAACTCCTCCTAGGAGAGGACTCCTTTTGACTAGACCGCCAGGGAAACAAGCAAAACAAGTTCCCGAAAAGGGTAATGGAGACATAGAAGACCTAACACACATGGTCAAGAAGTTATCAAATGAGATCATAGACATGAAAAGAAGTGCAGGGGAGAGAAACCAAGGCCAAAGGCCCTATAATTCTTTCTTTAAAAGGAACCCACCATTTAAAGCAATTGAACCTCCCCTAGATAACTTAAATATCGATCTAGGAAATGTAGCATCTGATTCTTTCTGTACTTATCACTAAGAAAACCACTCCTAAAGAGAATTCCCTCAATGGGTGCATGCCATGAATTTGATGGCCAACTAGTTTCTAGACGAAGTCTCCCTGACCGAACAACCAAGCAGTTCAGTTATGAATGTCGTCCATCAGGAAGAGATTGATCCACCAGAAGATACAACCATGTTGATATGGGATCCTAACCTAATCATGCCTTCCAATGACTTATTTGAGTCTCAAGAATCACCCGCAGAGGTCTCAGTTGTGCAAGCACATAATAAGGGTCCACCTGTCTCAAAAGATCTTTCTACTACCCAATCTTTGGGGGGAAAGACAACTCTTGACCACCTGAAATCACCTTTCACTCCCCGAAGAAACCCTATAAATATCCATACACGAGAATCGATCAAGATGGATTATAACATAGTTGAAGATTTGAAGAAGTTTAAGGCTAATATATTAGTCATGGACATTTGTAGGATCCCTTAGCAAAAGGACTTCCTATTACAGGCTTTGAAATCAGTAGAAAATTATACAACAAGCATTGACCTAGGAAGAAATCCAATCCCCATAGACCTAGGGAATAAACCAACTATGAACACTTGCTCTGAAGATAATAAGGGAATACCTTTTGTCCCACCTTTCCTTTTAATATTTGAAGTCTTCAACATGAACCTCCATAATTGTTTGGTTGATTCAAGAGCATCCTCTAACATTATGCCATTGTCTATCTGTAAAAAAATAAACGCAGTTCCTCTCAAGAGTGATAAACATATGATACAACTAGACAAAACCTAGGTGAAGGTCATGGGAGAAATCAAAGATGTAATGATCAGAATAACGACTCACCCTAAGTTTGTGAAAGTGATTGACATCATTATAGTAGACATCCTAGAAGCTTATGGGTTACTACTAAGCTGAGATTGGTCTTAGAAGTTAAACAGATACTTTAGTACAGATTGGGCATACCTTTGGTTACCATTAAAGGGGCACAAAAATAGGATTAGAATTGATAGGGAAAGGTATCTAAAACATACTGTCACTGACCTAGAAACCCTAAATGAACCCTCATCGATAGATTTCCCTAGTTTAGGAAATTACTCTTGTGATTCCTACTTTGGAAACTTCTCCCCCCTCTCATCTGATGTCCCTCTCACTCAAAATTCTGAAATGGTGTTTCAAGAAAAATCGTCGATACCGATAGAGGAAAACCTCTTCTGTCAAGAACCTGCGCTAGAAATGACGAAAAAAAAGACAAGAGAGCAAGAAAGTGATAAGAGAGAGGAGACAAATATCCTTTACTCACAAATTTGGAACATATAATTTGATGGATTTAAATCACAGGAAGGGTCTGGGGCATGGTGCATCCTCATTGATCCAAAGGGTAAATGTCATTTCCTATCCTGTAGACTTGAGTTCGAATGCACAAATAAGACCGTCGAGTATGAAGCCCTAGTACAGGGGTTAAAGAAATCCATATACTTAAACGTCAAGGAATTGAAGGTTTTCAGAGATTTTGAGATTATCGTTAGACAAGGAGTACTATACATTGCAATTCCTCGCACCTAAATAATTATCAACATGAAGTGCATAGGTTAATAGAGCATTTTGAAGCTTTCAATATTACAACGATCCCCAGAGAAAAGAATATCCTGGCTAATTCCTTGGCCACAACTTCTTCAAGGCTGTCACCTTTAGAAGATTATGAAGCCTCCTGTTTCACTGTGGAAGTACTCTACAAACCATCGGTGCCTAACAACATTTCTAATTGGGAGGTCTTTGAAGGGGATGAATAGATCATAAAATTTATGACTAACCAAGATAATTTCAAAGACTTGGCTATTGACGATAAAGTATTCCAAGAACAATCAACAAAACCTGATCCTCGGACAGGTCAACTAGTTGACAAATCGAAGTCTCACACAATCACGAAGGGGTAGCTAATTTAGAAAATATTTTTGACCTGAAAGAACAATTTAAGAGACCCAAAAACGTGAAGACTAGTAGTTCCTATCCCATGCATGAAACTATAAATCTAGGAACCCCAGAAAATCCCAAGAATGTAAATCCCGATAAGACAATATCTAAGGAGGAAAGAAATGCCTATCTCAAACTCTTCATATAGTATCAAGATGTCTTTGTGTGGTCCTACCGAGATCTAAAAACTTATGATACCCATATCATTCAACACACTATCTCGTTAAAACCCGAAGTGAAACCCTTCCAACAGAAGCTCCGAAAGTACCACCCATCCCTGGAACCTCTCATGTGTCAGGAGTTAAAGAAACTACTCGATGCCAAGATCATTTTTCAAGTTAGACACTTCGCATGGGTAGCGAATTTGGTTCCTATGAGGAAAAAGTTGGGAGAAATCCACTTATGCATAGATTTTAGGAACCTCAACAGAGCTTCGTAAAAGGACAACTACCTAGTCCCACCAATGGAGAAACTCTTGCAGACTGTGTCTAGCTCTAAGATTTTCTCTTTGCTGGATGGTTTCTTAGGTTACAACCAAGTTCTGGTCTTAGAGGAAGACCGTTTGAAACTACCTTCCGAACCAAGTGGGGAACTTTCGCTTACAAACACATGCCCTTTGGGTTAATCAACGCAGGGGAAACCTTCCAAAGGGCAATGGATGTAGTGTTTTGAGGAATGATCAATAAGTGTGTGGTAGTATATCTGGATGATGTAACTGTGTATTCAAAAATAGATAAGATCACATCCAAAAATTAACACATATTTTTGAAAGATGTAGGAAGTACGGTATATCTTTATACCCTAAGAAAACTATTTTTGGTGTCGAGGAAGGTAAGTTGCTAGGCCACATTATATCTCAAATAGGCATTCACATAGACCCAGAAAGGATTAAGGCTATAGCTCAGCTTCCATTACATCACAACAAAAAAGATATGCAAACATTCTTCGGGAAAATCAACTTTGTGAGGAAATTCACCCCCGACTTCGTAGAAACCATCAAACCCTTACACAAGATGATTCACAAAGATGATGAATTTAAGTGGGACAATGAACGAAAGGACACTTTCAACAATATTAAAACTGCTATATCTCAATCCTCGTGTTACAAAGTCCCTATTTTAATAGTGATTTCTTCCTCTATACTTTCGCCTCTAATCAATTGTTAGATACAGTTTTGACTCAGAAGGATGATGACAACAACAAGGATATGGTGTCGTTCATGAGAACTAACCTCCAAAGAGATGAACTAAATTATCCTTCTATAGATAAATAGGCTTATGTAGTTTATAAAGAAGTAAAATATTTCAGATCTTACATCCTCAAGAACCATACCAAAGTAATTGTGCCTCACCCTACAGTCCAATCCCTATTTACTCAACAAGAGATGGGGGAAAGAAGAGGGAACTGGATGGCAGTAGTCCAAGAATTTGATCTAGATATAAAACCTTCTAAACTAGTTAAAGGAAAAGGATTATGCAAACTGGTAGCTGAGGCTCAAGACCAATTGAATAAAGACTCCAGATGGGAAAATGAAATGGCATTATGGTGTGGTGAAGCTTCGTACATCTCCCCAGAGCAAGAGTCTTGGTATGAGAAGTTGACTTATCTCCTGCATCATGGGACTTTACTCTTCTGGGTTAATTATGATGGGGTACTTTTAAGATGTCTCGAATGTGAAGATGCAAACATAGTTCTGAAGGAGCTCCATGATGGCCCTGCTGGTGGACATTTTGCAGGAGACACTACTGCTCATAAGATATTGAGAGATGGCTACTATTGGCCCACTTTGTTCAAGGATACTCACACCTATGCTAGAAACTATAAAACTTGTCAAATAAGAACTGGGAGAGAGAAGAGAGTAGTTGTTGCGTCTCTTTTGTCACCTAAATGAGAAAAATAGAGATGCTTACAAGCCCAATTGGGTTATCTAGGCCAAACATCAATGAAGGAAAGGGTTATAAGTATAAAACATAAAAGATAAGCAAAGAACTAAACTAAGATCATTAAAATAAACTAAACTAGAGTGCACAAGGACATTAGAACAAGAAATAAACAACATTCATGCCACCAATGGAAAGGATTGTATTAGTGGAAAGAAAACACCAAAGAGAAAGGGAGGTATATGGGTTGCCTCTTCCTCCAAGGGAGGGCTCTTGGACCCCCAAATATTGATCTCTTCTTACAAGGAACAAAATAGGATGAAATGGTGAAGAGAATCCAAAGCACATTCACTCAAGAGGTGATATGAATGGCTAAATGAAATGGTTCTTGAATGCTCTTGATGATGAAAGAGGATCCTCCAAGAGAAAATAAGCAAAATAATAATACAAATGAATTCCTTGAAAATGTAGTGCACCCATGGCCTCTTTTTATAGCATATCTTTGAGGCATTATTCAACCAACTTTAGTGTGAACAAGGGGCCCTTTAGGTCTTTGACAAGCCCCCCAGTTGGATTCAGTCAATATTTGGCTGTCAAATCAACTTGGAAGCTGAACCAGAAGTGGGTGGAAGGCCAACCATTATCATAAATGTGTCGTTTTGAGGTGTGCATGACTTTTTGCATCCATAGTCGCGCATGTGCACTTTTCCGGCATTATCTGACTGTCGCACATGCACACGCGCCTTGTGTAGTTTTAGCGCATGATGATTTTATTGTTGGTTGTATAGTTTTGGACCTTTTGGAAATGCATTTTTTGTCCATGAGTGTTTTGACGATGCTGGATTCCTGTAACGATTTGCGAACGAAATTCTGGTGATAACATATGCCCCCTGATGTGTGAGGTTAGGAGCATACGTATAGCCGAAATACATCAATGTTTCTTCTACTGAGAGTATCATTGTAAGAAAGAGTGATAATGAGAGTATCAAGAGTGACCCATTGGAGGGAGAGGGGAAACTATAGGACCCAACCCTTTTGCAAGGTGTAAAAAAAATAAAATTTTGTACAAACGAGGCGGGCATGTCCCATTCTCATCTCATGTAACTCAAAAAATGTGTAAGACAATAACTGAAGTTGTATGTTGACGTAGATAACTGCAGCGCCCTCAGGGGTGGTTTGGTAATGGTAGAGGACGATTTTGAGGGTGAACAAATTCTGAAAAGAGGCGTTGAAACCTGTAAGAAGGGTTGATAAGTCGCTGGCATTGATGGCCCAACAATTTTCAAAGGTCTTCGAAAAATATAAAAACAACTGAAATAGTCACAAAGTAAGATCCACCGTAACATGAGATGGCATTGAAGTCGAATGATATGGGGGTCAATGATAGTAGAGAGAAATGATGGTTCTCCCTGTGCCATCTGAGACTCCTCATTGTAAAGGTAATGAGAGTCAAGATACTGCCACCCTTCTGGAAACTGTGTTGATGTCGACAAAAAGGGAGATGTGACTCCAAGAAGCAAAGGGATTCATGAAATCCACTGGATGAGATCAGGAACTGATGAGGTACATGGACGAAGTCAAAATGTGTTGAGACTCAAGAATTCCCTTGGTTGGGGAGATATGCAAAGTGGCAGCAACCATAAAACTGAATCTAGCATCAGGGGGAGGACTAGACAAGGGTGATTTGTGCCAGAGGCGCGAAAAAATGGACAAACACAAAGATCAAAAAGGTGTATGGACTGTAATATAATCGGGGTTTATGGATAATGTCATTGATGAGGGGAAGTGAAAAATTCCCCAACCAATGGGAGACAAGGGTTGCTTTGCCAAAAAAGGAAGGTTGCTACAGGAGACAACAGAAAACTATGTAAATGCAGGGAAAAGGTTTTGTACAATTACTGAAATAATAAAGAATGAGTTGGGATGACTGTGCAGGTACAGAAACGGGTGCCCCAGTGTAATATGTCTTGGCCGATGATGGAGCAAGGTGTTTGGGAAATGAGCGGAGGGTGAGGGCCCCATAGGTGGGTTTCTGTATTTAGGGAAATGTATGGAGGACAATCTACATATGGGAAAACTGACGGTGGATGAAAATGGATGGTTAATGATACTGCAGGGGTGTAATTAAAATAGAACCATGATGAAGTAACCTGGGAGTCCATTGGGTAGGCTAGCATAATGAGGAGAAGGATTATGTGGCTGGTTCTCGACGATGCATAAGACTATCGGGACTCCCATCCTTGAAGGGTGAAAACAACATGAGTGTTAAAGTGCCAAGGGGGACTATGAATGGGACAACTCATGTGGGGGAGAGTGCTACCAGGTGATAGTACCAAAATGCAATGGAGGTGACACTACTGTAGAGCTGGATATAGGGATCCTAGAGGCAAAGATCAGAGGGTGTGACTGGGAGATGCAATGTGATATTTAGAGGGAATGACTACATGCCAGTATCGATGATATACCTGAAGGGATATTGCTGACGTATGATGATCAAGTACCTGCACACATGAAAACCGAATACCCAACATGAACAATATCTGAAGAGAAAGATCATATAACAATTATTCAATAATATGTGAATGTAAACATGCGTACCTGGGCGTCAGATGAGAAAAATTCCCCCTTGGGGCTGAGGATGGAAAATGGCCCATGGAAGGGAATTGTGTAGGTGACAGGGTTCTGATCCCATGGCTGAAGACAAATTGAAAAACGGACACCCAGAGCTCTCGGGATTGAGTCTGGAATTTAGGAAAAATGGACTATATATAGCTGTAGGGCCCACAATGCCACCTCATTTGTACTTACTGTATTATTGAGTGGATGAGCAATTTTAGAGGAGATTTGGATATTCCAGAAGATCGAGGCAGCTGATTCAGGATCAACGAGATTTAGGTTAGTTGTCGTATCCTCTTGCATAGAATTAGGGTTTCTATTTTTGGGCAGGACCTATACGGAGGGCCGTATAGGGGGTTTTGTGGGCGTGGGCCCCCCAGTGCATGAGCGATCGATAAATTCACGTGCACGGGTGCGCACCTATAATGCGGACATCCAAGCATGGGGGCACCCTAATGGGGAAAACAGGTGTGCATGTCATGCACATATGTATTCCTAACAGCTACGCATGCGTGCACAATTGTGTAGTGAACAGGCGTGCTATGATGTGCGCCTGTATGTGTGACAAAGGCGCATCAATGCGCCTATGTATGGAAAACAATCGCACATGAGTGCGTGAATGGGGGATGAACATCCGTGCATGTGTGCGCTCCTGTGGGGAAAAACCGCTGCGCCTTTGAGGAAAAGCTGGAGGGTGTAATAACTTATCTTTTTGGAGATTTTGATGTTTTTATGGGTTTTGATGGCTAATCAAATGCTGTACATGTGGATGTAGGTGATCATTGGGGAGATTTTGGTTCACTGGAGAGAGAGAGATTGGGCACGCCTGAGGGAAGCAGTGAGGGATGAGGAGCCAACGGTCCAGGATGCTTTGGCAGCTTGTGGGATGTTGAAGTTTTTTTAGTGTTCGCTAGTGCGGGCACATGAGTACCTATTGCAGTTCCTGATTGCAATGTGGAGTCCGAATCTGCATTGCTTTATGGTGCAGGGTGAGCAGCTAGCCTTCACTGCAGTGGAGGATGTATATTTTCTGACTGGGATCCCTTTTCGGGGAACTCCACTACCGGCGGAGCCCATAGTACCCGGGGATGGGCAGTTGGTTGTCTTAGCCCAGAGATATTGTTCGGGGGAGAAATTTATGTCGGGCTCTGTGGTGAGTATTGGGGCGATGGATGCCCTTGTACATCATTGTGTGGCAATGATGATCGTGAGATTCTACGGGTATCTTGCGACTCAGTGGATTAGTGGAGGTCAGATGAGGATTATGGAAAGGGCCCTGGAAGGTGAGCATTTTTCCCTGGCAGACTCCAGATTTGATGGAAATATCAATTTTGATGGTGGGGGAAATATTGGCCATATTGACTTCTTCAAAAGTGTTGGGGGTAGGGATGGGGTTATTGAACCAATCTATATGCCCCGATGGGAGAAAATATTTGGTTTTGACTGCGTATATGGGGTTTTGGTTAGGAGGTGTGAAGGCTTCCTGTGAAGGAAAGAGCACTCTATGATGGAGTGCATCCCATGGGAAATCGGGTTTAGTTAAATCCACAAGGATGTCTTCATCACAGTGAAATTGTCGAGAATATAGGGGATCGAGAGGAGTGACCCTGGTGACTGTCACCGTGTGGCTGTCTTTTGGTGATAAAGAAGTGGGGGGGGGTGACACAAGGGGATTGCAATGGTTCGCTCAACATAAACCAAATATCAAGATACTGTGGGTTGAAAATGGTAGTTGGGCATAAAATTTCTGTGGGGAAATGAATTGGAGAATTGGGGGGATTTGGGGGAAAATCCTCATATAAATCATCCAGGAACCATGGGGGAGTAGGGAGGGCCTCAGGTTCAGGTGAGAATATATGAACCACATCAAGTGATGGGTAGGGGTACTCACTGGTTTTGCTAGAGGGGGGGGGTGTAGGGTTTTGAATAAGGGCCATTTGGCGATGCCTATATTCAATGATCATAGGACATTGATATGTGAAATGATCAAGTGATTCACATAGAGAGCAAGGACACCTCATACGTTTGTTGACTGAGGTTGTGACATGATGGATGTCGGTGACATGTGTTGGGGATGATGTAGATGGGGTGGGTTCTTGCTAAAATCTATGTTGTATTGTTGTAAGCATCTGTTGGAATTGAGGTAGCGCTAGAAAATGGTGTGTATAGTGGCCATATTCTGAACATATGGCACATGTGAATTTGGTTCGTAGTCTTTTGCTACTGGTGTTAGGGGAGATAGTGATAGTACTAAATGAAGCGAAAAACAGTGGTGGTGCTCGAGGCAGTTGAATTAGATTGCGTAGCTTTGGTAGATATGGAAATTTGTTGGTGGGGTGTTCATCTTTCTTGCATAGCACGCAAGGAGGTTGGACACGTGGGGGAAGTGGAGCGGTGGGATATTTCTTTTTTCATCTACCCCCAAATATAGCAGGGGTGCTAGTGAGTGGGGGTGTGGGTGGGATGATGGGGGTAAGTATTGGAATTTGCATCAGAATTCCTTTTGTTTGGGGAGGGAGGGATGGTTGAGGGACCATCTCAGGTGGATGTAGATACCAAACTGGCATTGCCAGCACCATATTAGGAAGGGTGAGCATTGCAACTACCTGGAAAGCTTTTACATCTAGTTGAGGGTAAAAGAAAGGGATTTGGGTAATGGCTTGGGGAATTTCTTCCCAAACCGGGATATGGCCCTGGGGGAGGGGAAGATCAGGAATAGGTAGAGATAAACAAGTTCGAGGGGATTCCTGAGGGAGAAGTTCTACAACTAGTGGGATGTCAGGGATAAAACAAGCCTCAGTGGGAGGGAGAGTATCTTCAATTGTCATTTCATTGGTGGAGACGACACATACTTGTGCTGAGGGATGGATGAGAGGTGGTGCTCTGTGGTATGTCCCTAGCAAGGATGGGTCCTTAAAAATTCTGGGGCCCATCTCGATGAGTGGATAGGAATCTGAATTAGTGTGGACAAAAGGGAGGATGTTGTTAATGTTTGATGAAGGGTTAGGCTCAAAATGTGATACTTGATCAATGGTAACGATTTTCCTATTATGGGGAAACATCATGGTTCGGAACATAGAAGAGGCGACTACCTTCATATCATACATGTAGCTACGACCAAACAAAATATTGTAATCGAGCGAGACATCGATAACCTCAATGTCAATAAGAATTGTTTTTCCCCCGAGTTCGACGGGGACATTTTGGAAGAGCCTCTCGTGAGATGAGGGTCATCCATCATAAGACCTCAGAGTAATGGTAGATGGTATGAGCTTTGGAGAGCCAAGTTTCTGCCAGACAGTTTTGGACATGATGCATGTGGATGCACCTTCATCAATAATGTAGCGGTGGACTGTGATGTTCCATATTTTAACCGGGATTTGGAAAGCGACCAAAGCGGGGAGACGAGGTTCCCCACTATAGAGATCGAAGGTGATGAGTCGAGTATTAGCAAGGTCGACTGCCCCAAGAGAGGAAAGTAATGACTTCCATTGAGTAGGACAAGTTTGAAGAACTTCTTAGACTGACATGGCAGCGGGGGATTGTGCCAAGTCATCAACCAGACTATAATTGTGGGCCTCCCTAGCCTGAGGGTTGTTGACATTCCTTCGTAATGGGATGCGGGGGATGCAAAGAGGTGTTTTAGTATTAGGGCATGAAATCATCAAAGGTGGGCCAGTTTTCACTGGGGTGGCCTCCGAGGTAGTGGGAGTAGGGTCAGAGGATGCACTATATTGATGACTATGCGTTTGTAGAAGGACGTCTTCCTCACTAGTGAGGAGGATAGTGTGATCTGTAAGAGGGCATGGGTTGGCATACTTTCCTATCTGTGGTGGGGACAGGTGCATCTCCTGTTGGGTGTTCATCACCCCTTGGTGTGGTATGGGGTTTTGTAATACAACTGGGGGGGGTTGTTGAACATATTGTTGTGGGGCCTGCTAGGAAGCATGTGGTACTGGGGGAGATGGTCCATTTCCAGATTCTTTCATCCATTTGAAGTCCGCAATCTGGGGGCAATGGTGAGTATAATGGCCACACTCACCGCAAAGGGCACAAGGGAAGTTTTTCTGAATATTGTTGTTGTTCTTCTCTTGGCGTTTGTTGTTATTGACCCCTTGGGGGTTCTGGTTCCCCTGGTTCTGGTTGCCCCCGGGAGGTTGGTTCTGGTTTCCTCCTGGTCCAGGATTATTATTGTTTTGGTTTTTTCCTTTCTTTTTGGCATTGTTTGATTGATAGGCTGGATTATCCGTATTCAGTTGTTCAAAATTTTGTTACTGCTGAATGGGAGAGGGTTGAACAAAATTAACCCCAACATGTGGTTTCCCTTGTGGAGAAATAATGGGTTGGGGAGGACCTGGAAATGGAAAGTATGGATTATTATGTGGTAATGATCTGTAGGGTGTATAGGAAGGCATGGAACTTTCACTGGTTTTTAGGGTGTAAGCAGAGGTTGAGGGGGTACCAGAACTAGGTTGAGCCATGGGGCGTATTGTGGGTGTTGGCAGCAGTCCGCTGATGGGTGGAAGAAAGGTTAAGGGGTATTGTTGTTGATAAGGGGGAGGAGGATAATAAGAGGGTCTGCCATATGATGGTGTATATTGAGGTGTTCCATACATAGGTGGTTTTTGGGGGTGTGAATTGTGGTGTGTAGTGGTACCAATCAATCCATCTATTGAGTGAGACATCCCAGGTTTGTCTTGGCCAAATGGCAGGAGTCTCAGGGTGTCAGGTAGTACTGTATATAAATACCCTGACTGTGAATAAATGAGTTTGAATTGTTGGGCCTTGCTGATGGATTCTTCTTCCGATTGGGGGAAGGTGGTGGCCACATCTTTGGCAAGGAGGGAAACAAGTGATTTGAGAAACCAGTTAAGGCATTGTTGCGGGGTGGCTTCAGCTTTGAAGAGACTACGTCCTCGACACCATTCGTGAATGTGGTCAGTGATGTGCATGGTAGAAGTTTGTTTAAACTCTGAGAGTAATTCGAGACCATTTTCATGATGAATTGGTAGTTGAAAGAAGGTCATAGATGATTTGGCCAACGATTCAAAGGTCACATGGGACCCAGATTTTTCTTCTACATACCACTTGGTCGATGGGCCAATGAGTGTGCATTGAAATCGTCTCAATTGGATAGAGTCATCCATAATTCTATTGGAGGAGCACCATAAATGGAAGGTCATGATATGGTTGGCTGGGTTGTCACCCGCTTTTCCTTCAAACTTGGGGATGTCTAAAGGTAGTTTCGTAGGCATTGCAGGCCATGTGGGGTCATGCGATATAGGATCATTAGTGAGTTTAGTCAGATACGATATGTTGAGGGAAGCCAAGTATGGAATCTGGGGTTGTGGTGGAAGATTAATGCTAGCCATGGAGGGAATGTTTTATGTGCTTGAACCTGAAAGAGGGTTTGTTCCAGCCATAGTGTGAATGTGGGGTGTACCTAACCCGTGAAAGGGGCTAGATGGAGTTGTACTTCCTCCTTGAGAAGAAGTGTGCCCCCCTCTTCCATGTAAAGGAGAGTGTAGGGATGGATGACCTCGAGAAGTGGACCCAAGAAAAGTGGAACCAAGCAAAGCTGATGCCAAGACAATAGTACTCATAGGGGTGTGAGAAAGTATGGCCAATGAGTTGCCAAGACTAGGAAATCCCCCTAGAATGGGAGGGATATTTAGCAAGCGTCTGGAACGATGGGGATTCTGTGGGTCCCCTATGATGTCCAACTAGCAAAGTGGATGTGTGTGAATGGTGATGAGAGAAAAATAAATGAACAAGAGCCTTTATAATTTTTTGGGACCTTCACAATATAATTCTCAATCGCATGTAATCACAAGAGCATCATACATAAATCAATTGATACAAAATCATATATGTGGGTAGGTGGATTTTATCCGCGTGGGAGAACAAATAAAAACAAATGCTCGTTCCTAGAAGACGTAACGTCCTTCCTCTCAAAAAGCACTGGACCTTCCAATAACACTCAACAGTGGGGTATGAAGCCACCAAAAGAGGAATTAGTGAAGGATGAAGTAATCAGTTATAATGAGGGGTAGAGGGTGCATATCCTGAAAGAGATGGTGATATTTCTCAATAGCCACACAAAATCCAATCAAGGTGCAATTGCAACCCACAATTTCCACCTGGGTAGACATCCTAAAATTTGGTCACTAGGTACCTCAGTCAAAGTGCATCATTTAGATTTTTGGCCTAAGAAATGGGTCACGGGATGGATCTCGTCCAAGAGGTGGGTGCCTCAAGGGGGGATGCACAGAACAACTGGACCTCGGCCTTCAACCCTTCACGGGTATCTCCCTGCCTTATGGTGTTAGGAACACTTGACTTGGAGGATTTAAAAGCTCCCTATTTGAAAAATTCTATTGTTTGAAGATGTGAGAACCAGATAACGAGGATTTATTTGGATGCCTATCCTCTAGATCCTACCTAGACTAAAAATTTATTTTGGCACCTCCCATGGAGGAAAAATTAGTGAGTTTTTAGAAAGATTTTAGGTGTGTTTGTTTTAGAGGTTGGGGGTGTGAACCAACCTCGTTGAAATTAAGTGGGAGTGGATAGTTTTTGTCAAGAAAAAGGATGGGGCATTTTTGAATCCCGATGGAGGAAACTTACTTCTACCTCCATGATTTCTAGATGAAACTATGTGAGTGATTGGTGAACTTTGTGTGTGAACAAGTGAAAGTGTGACAATTTTTTTTAATAAATTAGGTGTCACCTTGTTGCATGTGGACTTCATGTGGTCCTTACAAGTCTTGATTATCTAATTAACTAAATTCCATTGGTACAACCTTGCAAAATTTTTAAAGTCCCTAGGAAACTAGCATGTGGACATGTGGGTCCTTACTAATCCTTTAACTCCCTATGGTGATTTAATCTAAGAAAGATTTGAAACTATCCTAGATTGTGGACATGTGGGCATGTATGGGCCCGTTACAAAACCTTTAAACTTTCCTAGTGATTTAATCTAAGAAAGTAAATTCCGACACTATCCTATCTTTGTAGCATGTGGGCATGTATGGGCCCTTACAATCTTAAGATGTGTTTGAAAAAAATGAACTAAGAGGAGTCTCAAGGGGGATGTTGTCCTCTCCTAAAGATTTTGTCTTTTTTAAGGGAGATGAAATTTTCCCTCAATCTCTTTCTGATTCTCAAGATCACTTTGGGGTGCGAGAGAAGAGCATACTCAACGATTGATATCCAATTTCTAGTCCCAATGCAAGTTTTATATTTGATGTAGAATGATTCCAACTTAAACTTTTAATCAAAGCAAGCCATCCATGTGGAAAAATGAAAGCAAAAAGAGGAAAAATAATGATTTTAACCCCATAAGTGCCTATGTTTTGACTAATCCCTTCATATGGAGAGGGTATCTAAGTGTGGTTCATATTACAATCTACATGGAATCAATTTTGAGAAGGCTATGGGCCCTCAACAAATCACAAAAACCCTTACAATATTTGATTTTCTAGGCAGATGCGTGGGTCGTAGAGTAGACACAGGCGCATTGGGCGCCAATGCACAGATTAAAAATGACTTTTGGGTGCAGTGCGCAGAGGGTGCTGAGAAACACAAGGGGTTTCGTGCACTTGCTCGGAAGACGCGCCTATGGGTTATAAACCCGCGCTCTTGCTGTTACATGACTGTGAAAGAAATTCTAGATGAAATTCTCTCAACTCAGCTTTGAATTTGGCTTTCTGTAGGTCAGCTTGAGCTGGTTATGGTTCCTGCAAGTTAAAGAAACAAAAGGAAGAGCTAAAATAACCCAAATGGGGGAGGAAATTGATACCTTTCCCTAGTGGAATCGCCAATCTGCTGCATCTCTTTTGTCACCTAAATGAGCAAAATAGAGATGCTTACAATCCTAGTTGGGTTAGCTAGGTCATACAATAGTGAAGGAAAGGGTTAGAATTATAAAACATAAAATATAAGCAAAGAACTAAACTAAGATCATTAAAAGAAACTAAACTAGAGTGCATAAGGACATTAGAACAAGAAATAAACAACATTCATGTCACCAATGGAAAGAATTGTATTAGTGGAAAGAAAAAACCAAAGAGAAAGGGAGGTATATGGGTCCCCTCTTCCTCCAAGGGAGGGCTTGGACCCCCAAATATTGAGCTCTTCTTACAAGTAACAAACTAGGATGAAATGGTAAAGAGAATCCAAAGAACATTCACTCAAGAGGTGATATGAATGGCTAAATGAAATGGTGCGTGTATCCTCTTGATGAGGAAAGAGGATCCTCCAAGAGAAAATAAGAAACATAACAATACAAATGAATTCCTTGAAAATGTAGTGCACCCATGGCCTCTTTTTATAGCATATCTTTGAGGCATTATTCAACCAGCTTTAGTGTGAACAAGGGGCCTTTTAGGGAACCTTTAGGTATTTGACCAGCCCTCCAGTCGGATTCAGCCAAGATTTGGGTACCAAATCAACTTGGAAGTTGAACCAGAAGTCGGTGGAAGGCCGACCAATATCATAAATGCACCGTTTTGAGGTGTGCATGGTTTTTTGCATCCAAATCCATGCATCGGGTGCATGTGCACTTTTCCAACGTTATCTGACTATCGCACGTGTGCGCGTGCCTTATGTAGTTTTAGCGTATGCTGATTTTATTGTTGGTTGTATAGTTTTGGACCTTTTGGAAATGCATTTTTGGTCCATGAGTGAACTAATGAGTGTTTTGAAGATGATGGATTCCTGTAACCATTTGCGGATGAAATTCTGGTGATAACAGCGGTGGTCCCACTTGAACTAGTAATCGTTTCTAGGCCTTTTGAGAAATGGGGGTTAGATATCATAGGAGAAATTACACCAAGTTCTTCAAGACAACATAAGTACATACTTACTTCCACTGATTATTTCATGAAATGGGCTAAATCCATTCTGCTAACCTATGTAAACGAGAAGGTGGTAATCCAATTCATATAACAACAACTAATCACAAGGTTCGGTGTCCCTCTTGTTCTTATTTTCAATAATGTAGACTATTTTTCTTCCACCTTATTAACAGAGTTTTCCCTAGACAAAGGAATCATAATTAGATACTATGAAAATTACTATCCACACGGAAACATAGTGGCATAATCAAATATAAAAACCTAGTAATAATATTGAAGAAAATGGTTGCAGATAACCAAAGAAATTGGCATAATCTACTCCACGACGCTTTATGGGCCAATAATGTCACACCCAAGGAATCTATAGGAAATTCCCTATACTTTCTGGTATACGGGCAGGAAGCCATTCTCTCGAATAGGCTTTATCTTCCATCTCTTCAAATTGCCCAAGATTCCATAGGACAACCTTCATCAGTCATACAACAAAGAATTGACACTCTGCTCATGCTGAAAGAAGAAAGGGAAAAAGATAAATAAAAATTCATATCCCACCAGTAGATCATTAAAAGATGGTTTGAAAATAATAAGGCTAAAGAGAAGAATTTTGAAGAAGGAGACTTAGTCATAAAATGGGACAGAGAAAATGAGCCCAAAGGCAAACATTCTAAGTTTCAGAATCTATGGCTTGAACCTTTTCAGGTGGTCGAGAAGATTGGGGCAGACACTTATCGGTTACAGAATGTGAGGGGGGAACCTGACACCCTCCCAGTAAATGGCCAATCCATAAAACAATATTTCCATTAAATATAATTAAAAAAGTAATAATTATGTTTATGTGCTTGTTTTCATGATTTTGGTTTTAGCTAGGTCAATTGTGAAATGCATTTTTTGCTTTCTTTTGTTGCTTTACTTTTGTACTTTTGAAGTTGTGTTTAGAAAGACAATGGTTGACCTCAAATCATGTAACATAGCGAACTCTGTTCCTAACTCATCACTCACATACAACACAAGAAGTGTCAAGGAACCTGCGGTTGTTTCGAGGGGTCCTCTATCTAACTCGCGCAAATGAACAACTTGGGAGAAATGAAGAAGTATCTACCCGGTGGTCTGGTAAAACCTTAAGGGAAATATGATAAGCTGAAAAGGACTACATGAACCCTGAAGATGATAAGCTTAAAAGGATGTCATCCTCTCCCACTCGTTCAGGGCATTCTGCCGAAATAAAATTGACTTTATCAAAAGAGTGAATAGTAGGAGAGGGTATGCAGATAACTCCACTGGGGATATGGACACTCGCTGGTAGTGGAGAAAGGTCTGTGATGTCGGGGTGACTCCGTCGGGGATATGGATGCTCGTTGGTAGCAGAGAAACACCGTAGCAAGTGAGTAAAGGTAACTAAAATGCCAATGAATAATTTACTATATTTTCGTAAAAAGGGTGTGAGTCAGGGTTACAGGAAATGAAGGAAGAATAAAGGTTGAAAACCCCACAGGTAGACCCGGAAGCATCAACCAGATAATTTCAAATGCAAAGGTAAAAAGAGGTTCTGATTTAAAAAACTAGTTAATTTCTCCACCATCTTCTGCATCAGTCGAACCTGAAGGAGGAACAAAGATTCTGCTTTCGCTGAGTAAGTCGCCATTTGTTGAGCACTCAACACACCCTAAAAAGTCTATGTCAAATTTTACTTTTTGGGTACCACTTGATATTTTTTCACTGTATGATTTGTCTTCATTATGAAAAATGTTGTGTTTTCTTACCATATCGACTCTCATTAAGTCTTTAAAAGTTTTCTTGCATCTATGAAAAATCATGAATTAAAAGAAAAAGACTTAACGCTTAAATAAGGAATCAACAACCAAAACACTCTCCCCGACGCACTCAAAGATTCGACATTGGAAGGAATTGAAAGATGAAAGAAAATAACTCAAGAAAACCATAGTCACCGAGCACTGGTCTTCATCAACATTGGAAAAATGAAGATTTCTTTCACGACAAGCATTACACAAGTGTATCGTCGATAGCCGATCCCCAAAGCATTTCAGCATCGATGAGTTTTGAGAAAGTAAGTCCGTAGAAAATGTAATAGTTTTTTATTTTCCGATCGCTGACCCTCGATATCTTATCGACATTGAAAACCTCAGGTTTATTTTAACATGTGCTCTTGTTGAAAAAACATCGACTCTAATTGATGTACATGATCAAACCATCTGTGTTGATTAAGGTTGGTTGTCATTGATGTCAACCCTTGAAGAAAGCCCCGTAGCACAAAGGTTGGGTAATGGACCCAAGATTGTTTGATGTAAATATGACTTGTTATTGTCTTTTCATGGTTGATAATAAGTAGAAATGGATGAACTCCAAAGTGGTCCCCTTATGGTGAAATCCCTCATGGGAAGACGCTTTGCAGATTGAGTTATCTTAGAAGTATGGTTAGACAACCCATGATTATTTGTGGAATAATTATATGAAGGTCAATGAATTTCCATTTAAACTATCCTATATGGATAGTGCTTGTCATGCCATTTCCGGTGGTATGTGGAACGTCACATAGCTCCTCATGGTTAGAGAGTTATGGCCATGAGAAGTTGGAGAACCCAGATTTGGGTAATGGACCCAAGTTTGTTTGATGGATAATGGTATGATTTTTGATATATTTGCAGGTAATACTATTCTATATCGATGGTACATGACATTCCATTTATGGTGGTATGTGGAACGTCAAATAACTCCTCACGGTTTGAGAGTTATGGCCTTACGAAGTTGGAGGACCCTCTTATGTCATCTAGAAGCCCCAAAAGGTCAAAGTAGTCAAAGTGGTTCAAGAGATTTTAGAAGGTAAATAATAAAGTGAATTGATGAGTGTACTATAATTCAAATTTAATACAAAATAAAATATTTAAATAAGAAATTTAATGGATAAATTAGAAGTGGGTTAACCCTAAAATAAGGAAAGTGGGCAAAGTGACCTAGAAGATGTTTTTAAGGAAGCTACTTGGAGAGTATACATAAGAGGCAAGGCTCTCTAATTTAAGACACACTTGAGAATATTGAATACCTATAGGTGTGTGAGGTAACCAAAGGATATCTAAGCCGAATTTATGAGGGAAGGTGAAGAAAACAAGGCCAAAATTCAAGGAAGGATAAATTCTTTTGATGATGCTTTCTAAGGTATGTTATTTACAGGTCATCTCACCAATTTTACAATAACTTTTTTTTCTATAATGATTCAGACCATGAAATTGCTATGCCATTGAGGAAAAATATCCAAGTATCTATGGTAAAAACATTCAGCTTGTGGGTCGTTGTATTTTTGGAGTTACAGTCCCGAAACTAGTCAAAAATAGGTGTTTCGGGTAAAAAAGTCATAACTACTTCATAACTGATCCGGATTATTTTTGGCACGAAATGAGATCGAAGATATAATAAAGAAATGCACAGAGATATCATAGATATTCAATAATTTAACAGAAATGTATCAGAGATGCAACCATAAACACATATATACAGTAATACACAATTTCTGTTAATGAAAGAAATGTACAGAGACTATAAAAATACAGAGTGAAAGACTCACTAGAATGGTGGCAGCTTATCTCTGAGAAGAGATGTGACGTCTACTCGCATTCACAAGAAGATGGTTACAATGAGGCTCTGAAGGCATTTTTAAAATAAACGGGAATTCCAAAAGTTCTAGACATCCAAAAACCTAACCCTAGGAGATGAAGCGCCAAAAGTCATGTGGGCCCCATTTGGGTAAGTTAGTACATCAACTCCCCGGGGTCGTAACTTTTGCATACAATCTCCGTTTTAGGTGTATGATAGCTCGTTGGAAAGTTATCATCGAGGAGATTCATTTTGGGGGCTCAATCATGCCTTTTTCTATCATTGAGAACCTTGATCTCAAAAAACCTTCATTTAGGCCCTCAAAATGGCCCCGGAAGTTAAAACCTGCTAAAAATAGTAAATTGCCAAAAGTGCTAGAAAGTTGTTTTAAGCTAGTTGGAAAAGGTGGGTGGCCACTGATATCCACCTAGATCAATCCTCCCTCCTTAAGAAGAAATGGTCTCCATTGCGTTGATTTCCCGGGGGAGAAGCATTTGTTGAATCTGCATCTTGGTGAGTTGCTTGTCATGTTGGAGACGTCGCGCTGCTCAGTTTGTGGAAGTCTATCACGAACCTGTTGAGTTTGAGGTTGTTCAAAAATTAGAGATACATGAGAGGACAATGTGCAGAAGGAATCTTTTCTCTTTGCTGCAACCTTGTCGACCTGCTTCTGTTGGATAGAAGGTGCTTGGGGAAAGGCTGTATTGGTTGCAGTTTCCTTTTGTTCTCCTTTTGAACAGATTGTGAAGAAGCTAAATTTTTTAGTATGAGATACTACCTTGCGACACTTTTTAGGTGGAACAGTAGTCAGAACTATCTCTGATATTCTGTAGATATGACCCCCCAAAGTAACAATGACACTACGGGGTCGAAACTCATAAACAACATGGCATCTCCACATATATGGTTGGCCCAAGAGCACATCGCAGACATCCAGTGGGGAAACATCACATAATACCTTGTCCTTGAAGGGTTGGATGTCGTACGACAATCAACATTGTTGGTTGACACGAAGATCTCGTCCTTGGCGAAGCCACCCAATGTTGTATGGCTGCGGGTGTGGTGTTGTCGACAGTCCCAACTGTTTGATGACCTCTGCTGAGATGAGGTTCTTCTGGCTTATGCTATCAACAATAAAATGTAGTGGGGTCCCTTTCACCCACATAGGTGAATGAAAAAGGTGATCCCCCTCTTCAGGATCTGTTGGTTCTTCTGGTTGAATTGATGCGGTTGCGACAATAGCAGTGGGATCTACGTCAATGATCTGTCCTTTACCAGTGTTTTCAGAATTAGATTCAGAATCAGGGTTCGACTCCTTGTCTTTGATCTCAGCCACCAATGAATATTTTGAGTGACATTCATCGGTGTTGTGTCAGGGGATTTTGTGGAAATCGCACCATTTTCTCGTGTCCTTCTTTGTCTTCCCGTGACCCTTCTTTTCTTGTGTCTTGGACTGGTTTTCCGGAGACTGTTTGTTAGGGTTGTCTTTATCATACTTTGGTTGTTGTGGATTTATAGATCCGAAATCCCATTTTTTCTAGTGATTAAATTTCTGCTCGATTTTAACAACATATCAATAAGCCGCACTGAGTGATGAGATGTCTAGAAAATCCATTTCAGTCTGGATGTATCTGTGTAGAGCCCCACGATATTTCAGAACCAAATGTCACTCGAAGTCTTTGATACCCAACTTGGTGCGCAAGGTATGGAAGGTATTGGTGAACTTCGAAACTTCTTGGCCCCTCTCTTTCCACAGTGTGGTCCATCTCATGTACTGGTCCTCATAGTTTCCAACAGGGTAATATTGTTCCTTTACCGCATCCACAAAAAAATCCCAAGTGGGATCGTCCCCGTATATTCCAGACTCCTCTGTGGAACTTTGCTCCCAGTAATTTTCCCACCAATGTTTGACATGAGGGAGAGATTTAAGGAGTGTGAAGGTGATCTTTTATTTGTTATAAAAATTGTGAACAAATAAATAACCTTCTAGCAGAGTTAACCATTTTTCTAGGGCTTCTGCATCTATCTGTCCTTCAAATATAGGAATATCAAAGTTAACTTGTACCTTGAAAGATGAGGTGCCTCCAGTGGTCGCTTGATGAAGATGTGCCTGATTCTATCGGCAGACATTGAAGGATGTGGGAAAAATTCTCCATCATTTTGTCCCTCTGTCGCGTGAGAGCTTGCTCAAGCAATAGATTGATAGGATCGTCTGCTCTGTCGTTTTTCTTTTCTTCCACCATTGAGGGTTTCTTGGGTGTGCGAGAGCGATTTTATTCAAGAGAGACAAGCTCAAGACCCAACTTTCTATACTCGGATCTCGTCGGGGACATGCACTGAAAAAAATGATCAAGAGCAGCCTACTCTGATACCACTGATCCAGATTATTTTCGGCATGAAATGAGATCAGAGATATAATAAAGAAATGCACAGAGATATCGCAGATATTCAATAATATAACAAAAATGTATCAGAGATGAAACCATAAACACATATATACAGTAATACACGATTTCTATTAATGAAAGAAATGTACAGAGACTGTAAAAATACAGAGTGAAAGATTCGCTAGAATGGTGGCATCTTATCTCTGAGAAGCGATGTGACGGCTACTCGCATTCGCAAGAAGATGGTTACAATGAGGCTCTGAAGGCCTTTTTACAATAAATGAGAATGCCAAAATTCCTAGACATCCAAAAACCTAACCCGAGGAGATGAGGCGCCAAAATTTATGTGGGCCCCGTTTGGGTAAGTTAGTACATCAACTTCCTGGGGTCATAACTTTTGCATACGATCTTCGTTTTAGGCGTATGATAGCTTGTTGGAAAGGTATCGTCAAGGATATTCATTTTGGGTGCTCAATCATGCCTTTGGCTATCATTGAGAACCTATATCTTGAAAAAACTTCATTTAGGCCCTCAAAATGGCCCTGGAAGTTAAAACCTGCTAAAAATAGTAAATTGCCAAAATTGTCAGAAAGTTGTTTTGAGCCAGTTGGAAAAGGTGGGTGTCCACCGATATCCACCTGGATCAATAACATATCCAAATTTAGTAATACCAAATGTGTTGGTTAGAGTACAGTATGTAGTATGTTGTGTAACAGTTTCATATCAATTCAACAAATATTCCATGCGGGGCACGCTCTACAAGGTTGCTCTCTAGAATAATCCAAAATTCAACAAGGTATGCAATTTTTGCTATAACTACTTTTTTGAGAGGTTCCAAGTAGTGAAACCTGGATAAATTGCATAAAACACATTGAATAACATTATGTATTAGTTTCAGATCTTTATTCATTACATGTACAAAGTTATGATTACTTCAAGTTTGGGTTGTTGACTAATCCAAAACTAGTCATGTGAGACTAAAGAAAATTTTGATGTAAATGCTAGTCTCTTGTTGTTTAAAGTTAAGGAAGGTTTGCAGGTATGTGATCATATACACCAGTTCTATTACAGATTTATAAATGATATTTGGATGATGAAATTGATGAGGTATTTTGGTTGAGGTACACGTTGGGTACATGGTTGAGACAAGTAGTTGATGAGTTGGCACATACATGAGGTGTATAGTTGATGATGTTAGTACATATTGATGAGTAGTTGACACATGATTGGTACATAATTGGTACATGCTTGGTTGCACTTATTTATGGTACAGGTTGATTACAGATTGTTTGGTACAGGTTGGTGCATGGTTGATGCACTTGTTTATGGTACATGTTGGTGCATTGTTGATGCACTTATTTATGGTACAGGTTGATTACAGTTTGAGGTACAGGTTGATGCATGGTTCAGTTTTATTAGTACAGGTTTACAATGGTATATCTCACAGTGATAGCGTGACATTGGTTTCATCATTCTACTTCTACTTCAGGGTGGTTGGACGGGGCAAGGACAGGTGTTTGTAGCGACCTTACAATTGTAGCCAGAGAATATAGGGGGTTGTATCCTCCTTCTGGTTGTATCCAGAGAATTGGGGAGTTGGATCTTCCCTTAGGTTTTAGCCTGAGAAGCTAGGGGGTTGGATCCTCCTTCTAGTTGCAGCTGGAAAACAAAGGAAGTTGGTGCTTCCAATGAATGTAATTCTTCAAGGCATATAAGAAAAATCATTTTGTGGTTTTCTCCTGATTTGGGTTTCCAAGTAAAAAACTGGTGTACTGTGTATGTGTGTGATTGTTCATTTCTTATTGTTCATTATTGGATAATAATTCTACATTGATATAACACTTGGATTATTTCAAGAAAAAGGATTATAATTATGCTATTACTGATTCACCCCCCCTCTTAGTAATCCAACAATTGGTATCAGAGAAGGTTCCTTCAGAAATCAGTTTAACCACTGAATGATAGATCATGGAGAGTACCAACTTGTATAAAAATGGAATACCAGAGTTTGATGGATAGAAGTATTCTTTTTGGAGCATAAGGATGAAGACATATATATAGGCACATGGATTTCAATTTTGACAATAAATTGTAGATGGATACATAAAACCAACAGTTCCACCAACAAATGACAAAGCAATGAAACTCGGTGAGAATAATTCCAAAGACAAAAATGCACTTTTGAATGGTCTCAGTGATACAGTATTCACCAAAGTTGCACAATGTAAATCTGCTAAAGAGATTTGGGACAAGTTTCAAAATATTTATGAAGGAGATACAAAAGTCAAACCATCAAAGCTTCAAACTTACAGAGGTCAGTTCGAACAACTAAAAATGAAAGAAGATGAGAATATTGTAGCCTACTTCTTATGAGTCGATGAAATAGTGAATGCAATCATAGGATTGGGAGAATAAATCGAAGAATCTGTAATTGTTCAAAAGGTACTAAGATCTCTTCCTATGAGATTTAACCCTAAGATATCATCACTAGAAGAAAGATCGGATCTAAACTCAATAAGCATGGAAAAAATGCATGGATTCTTCACAGCATATGAAATGAGAACTGAACAGGAAAATCCAAATGTAAAATAAGCAGCCTTCAAATCATCCAAAAGATCAAATAAAAAGAAAAAGGAACATGAAGAATATAGCAGCAATAGTGACGTCTCGGAAGATGATGAAGAAGTGGCCAACTTCATCAAAAGACTGAACAAGGGAACCGATGGTAGGTATAGAGGTAAGCTTCCTTTAATTTGTTTTAATTTTGATGGTATTGGTCATTTTGCTAACAAATTTCCTCATAAGAAAAATATAAATGATTAAGGTTACTCAAAATAAAAACACACATATAAAGGCAAAATAAATACAAATAAAGTTTTCAAGAAAATGTTATGCACCAAATAAGACATCTCATCATCAGATGAAGATGAAGTCAGTGACAATGAGGTAGGAAGAGTTCTGTTCATGGCAGTAAAAGACTGACAAAGAAGATGCTGAAGGAGAATGTGAAGAAGCTGAAGAAGAATATGAAGAAGTCGAAGAAGAAATTGAAGAAGTAGAAGTTGACTATCGAGAAGAATTAATGTGTGCCATAGAATTTATGAGAAGAGAAAAGAAGAAAAACAATAAACTACAAGTAGAACTAGACAAGAAAAAGGATACTTGAGAACTAGAACAAATGATCAGAAAATTGAAAGTTCAAATAGAAGAAGATAAAATAATTGATGAAGCACTCAAAGACAAGCTAGAAGAAAAGGACAAGATCATTGGAAACTTGGAAGCATAGATTGTCGCACTAAGAAAGGATATTTAAATGAAAAATATGCAGAATAGCTCAAAAGTTCTGGATGACATTATCAGTAGTCAAAAATCTCATCTAGACAAGTCCAGACTTGGATACAATCTGACAGAAAAGGGATCAAGCTCCAAAACAACAGAGCAAGAAACATATCCAAAACATTATGTAGAAACAATCAAAGGGGATAGGAAGATATACAAAGAAGATTATAGGGACACTCCTCCACCAAGAAGATTCATATTTCAAAATAAAAAACAGACATATAGGCCTCAAGAAGAAGAGGAATTCATAAAAGAACCTCCTTTCAGAATATCTTTAACTCCCAAGTATCAAACTATATTTTTTGGTTTATGTTATGCATGTAACAATTTTGGACATAAAGCTGTGAATTGCAGAGCTAACAACATGAACAATAACAACTTTGAGAGTCATACACAAATGGGTTATTCAAGAAGACCTAGTGAAACACAAAGAAGAAGTTACAACATGGTTGAATATTTGAGCACTAAAGTGGAATGTTACAAATGTAACAATTTTGGACATGTGGCCAAAGATTGCAGAATGACAATCCTTCTTAAATAACCTCAACAGAATAACAACAGTCACAGACATGAATTTTAGAAAATGACATGGATAAGAAAGCAAGATCAGTATAGCAATGAAGAATGCACAATTGCTCTAACAACTAAGAAGAAGAAACGTTGTTGGTATGTTGACAGTGGATGTTCAAAACACATGACAGATGATAGAGACAA
>JZKD02S1652200.1:363238-392718 GCA_000966675.3 Picea glauca | reverse complement strand
TCATCTATGCACAGTCAGGGTACTTATACACTGTACTTCCTGATCTTCCAAAACCTGTGCCATTTGGCCAAGACAAACCTGGGATGTCTCACTCAGCAGACAGATTGATTGGTACTACCGCTCACCACGGTACACAACCCCAACCACCACCAATGTATGGAACACCCCAATACCCGATGGCATACGGGGGCACTTCTTATTACCCCCTACCCCCTTATCAACAACCATACCTTGTTGCTATGCCTCCACCCATCAGTGGGCCACCATCGACACCCCCCATACATCCACCTATTCAAACAAGCTCTGGTACCCCCTCTACCTTAGCTTATAGTACTAGAAAAAGCACTATGACTTCCTATGTACCTTACTGATCGTTACCGCCATAGAATCCATACTTTCCTTTTCCTGGTCCCCCACAACCCATGGCTCCCCCACATCCTCATGTTGGGGTGAATTTTGTTCAACCCTCTCCCGTTTAGAAATATCAAAACTTCGAACAGCTGAATACGGAAAATCCAACCCATCCATCGAACAATGCAAAAAAGAAAGGACGAAACAAGAACAACAACAGCCCAGGTCAAAGCAGAAATCAACCCCAGCAGAACCAACCCACTGGGGGAAACCAAAACCAAGGGAATCAGAACCCCCAAGGAGGCAACAATAATAGGCGTCAAGGGAGAAATAACAATAATGTTAAAACCAACTTTCCTTGTGCCCTTTATGGTGAGTTCGTCCATTACACTCGTCATTTCCCCCAAATAGTTGATTTCAAATGGTTAAAAGACTCAGGTATTCTACCCCATCCTCTAGCACCGCCTGCCCCTCAACAGGAACCACAACAATACGTGAAACAACCCCCCGTGCCATGCTGCAGAATCCTATTCCACATCAAGGTGTTATAAACACCCAACAGGACACACAACATCCCCCACCTCAGGTGGGTAAATACCTCAACCCAAATAATCCAACAGATTGCACAATTCTCCTCACTAGTGAGGAAGAAATCCTTCTACAAACACGTAATCATCAGTATCATGCACCCACTGAGTCTCCTCCCATCCCTTCAAAGACAAACCCTGCACCAATGGGACCCCCATTGGTTATTCCCCGCCCTACTGCTGAGCCACCTCTTCACATCCCTCGCATCCCATTGCGCAGGAACGTCCACAACCCACAGGCTAGGGCAACTCATAACTATAGTTTGGTAGATGACTTAGCACAATCCCTGGCTACCATGTTAGTTTTGGAGGTCCTCCAAACTTGTCCCACTTAGCGGAAATCATTACTTTTCGCCTTAGGGGCAGTCGACCCCATAGATACCCGACTCATTACCTTTTATCTTGACAGCGGAGAACCTCGCCTTCCTACCTTGATCGCTTTTCAAATACCAGTAAAAATATGGAACATCACAGTTCATTGGTTTATCATCGATGAAGGTGCATCTACATGCATTATGTCCAAAACTGTATGGCAGAAACTTGGTTCCCCCGAAATCATACCCTCTGCCATCACCTTACGAGCTTATGATGGGCGACCATCGTCTCCTAAAGGGCTCTTCCAAAATGTCCCCGTCGAACTCAGGGGCAAGACTATTCTCATTGACATCAAAGTTATCGACACCCCACTCGATTATAATATCTTGTTCGGTCATAGCTACATGTACGCTATGAAGGCAGTGGCCTCTTCCATCTTTCAGAAAATGATGTTCCCCCACAATGGGAAGATCGTTACTATTGACCAAGTCTCACATTACGATCCTAACCCATCTAGCAACATCGATAACATTCTTCCTCTCATCCACACGAGCCATGACACATACCCACTCGTTGAGATGGGTCCTATAATTTTCAAAGATCCATCATTGTTAGGAACTTACCATGGAGCACCACTACTCCTTCATCCTTCCAATCAAGTATGAGTCGTATCATCTAACGCAACTCACACAGAGGATACTCTTCCTCCTACAGAGGCTTCTATCATATCTGACGTCCCACTAGTCGCAGAACTCCCCCCTCAAGAACCTCATGTGCACTCGTCGACCCCAACAGTCCACGATTCCACCTCTCCCCAAGGACATATCCCAGTTTGGGAGACAGTTCCCCAAGCCATCACCCAAATCCCCTTCTTTTACCCTCCAATGGGCATCGAAGCTTTCTAGGTAGCAGTTAGCAATCTGAGTTTGGTATTTACATCCACCAGAGATGGTCCCTCGACCATCCCTTCCCCCTCAAACAGAAGGAATCCCCATGACGATTCCCATACTTACTCCCACCATACCCTCTACACCCCCACTCAATAACCCCCCTACCACAGCTGGGGGTAGGAGAAAGAAGAAGGAGCCTACAGCTCCACTTCCTCCATGCATCCAACCTCCTTGGGCACTATGTGAGAAAGAGGGACACCAAACCAACAACTGCCCATCTCTACCCGAGTTACGGAATTTGATTCCACTCAATCAAACTCCCCCAACACTCACCACAATAGCTAATACTGCCACTAACACCCCCCATTCCAGTAGTAAAGGGTTGCGAACCAAATTTTCTTGCACTATATGTTTAGAATATGGCCATTATACCCACCATTGCCCAACACTTCCACGCTTTCGACAGACATTAGCCACAGTACGCCAAAGCTTTCAGAGCAACCCCAGTCTTGCTACATCCTCCTTAACAAATATCACTGAAATCCGTTATGTCAACACTTCAGTTAATGAACATATGAGATTCCCTTGCTCTCTATGTGACTCATTAGATCATTTTACATACCAGTGTCCTATGATCATTGAATACAGGCAACGCCAATTGACCCAAGTTCAACGACCCGTAGAGTCGATAGTTGACCTTACCTCGTCACTAGAGGTTCTTCAGGTCATTTCTCCCAAACCCTAGTCCCTTCCAACACCTCCATGGTTCTTAGATGACTTTTCTGAGGATTCACCCCCCAATCCCCCCAACTCTCCCGCTCATTCCCCTACGGAAATTTTACACCCAACTACCATGGGTACTCCTCAGTACTTCAATATCTGGTTTATGTCGAGTGAACCATCACCATCTCCTTGCACCATCCCCCTGCTTCTTCATCACTAGGAAGTAGCCACACGACCACAATCACCGATATCACTCCTCATGACCCCTTGTATTCCCATCACTTCCACTGCGATGAAGAAATACTCGAAGAGTTAAACCACCTGGACTATCCTTGGGATGCACTGCACCACCGCTCACTCTTCTTTCCATAGGAAGCCTCCATGCCTCCTAACCAACACCCCATATACGCGGTCTAAACAAAGGATTTTATCCCCTCAAGGCCTATCGACTGGTTCAAGAACCCCATTCCTGCCCCTGATGCTTTTGAAGAAGGCAACATGGCCAACATTTCCCCAACCATTAAAATCGACATTTCCATCAAAAATGGCATCATCGAGGAAATCACCATTGGAGTTTCTTGCACTCCTTAGGAAATCACCGCCTATAAAGCCCTCTTCCAGGAATATCGAGATATTTTTGCTTGGTCATACACAGAAATGCCTGGCCTCGATCCCTCTATCGTCGAACATCGCATCGACACCTGGCCCGACATTACACCATTTCACCAAAAACAACGACCGCTACACCCATCCAAAGAAGTGGCCATCAAAGCCGAAATTGACAAATTACGCATTGTCGGGTTCATTTACCCCATCGCCTATACATCATGGGTTTCCAACCCTGTACCCGTTAACAAAAAATAGGGTACTATCCGTGTCTGCACAGAATTTCATGATCTCAGTCATGCATGTCCCAAAGACAACTTTCCCACGTCGTTCATCGATCAAATTATCGACAACTGCGTATGCCACGTGGATCTATCCTTCATGGACGAATTCTCTGGTTATAATCAAATTCAAATTCACCCAACCGATCAGTATAAAATCACATTCACTACCCCTTGGGGTACTTTTTCATATCATGTCATGCCTTTTGGCTTAAATATTGCTGGCACAACTTTCCAACGGGCTATGACATACATCTTTCATGATCTGGCTCATATAATCCTCGCATACTTGGACGACCTCACAACTCGATCCAAGAAATGCACCCAACATCTCGATGATTTGCGAATCATCTTCCAACGGTGTCATTAGTACAAAATCCGCTTGAATCCTTTCAAGTGCATTTT
Source organism: Picea glauca (assembly GCA_000966675.3). Taxonomy (NCBI): domain Eukaryota; kingdom Viridiplantae; phylum Streptophyta; class Pinopsida; order Pinales; family Pinaceae; genus Picea; species Picea glauca. Next base: position 388,560 of record JZKD02S1652200.1, on the reverse strand, counting down.
CTGTGTCACCGCTAGGTGCCTCCTTGGCTTCATCATTTCCCAAAGTAGTATTACCGTGGACCCCCTCAAATTCCAATCTATCACCGAAATTCCACCTCCCCGGAATTCACATCAACTTTAGAGCCTACAAGGAAAAGCTAACTTTCTATTGTTGTTTATTCCAGACTACGCCATATGCGCACATGGTTTCGTTTGCTTACTACGTCATGACATCCCATTTCACTGGGATAAATATGCCCAACAGTCATTTGACAATCTTAAAATGTCACTCTCCAACGCCCCTTTAATTAGTGCACCTGACTACAATTGCGACTATATCCTCTACGTATCAGCATCAGTTATGTCAGTAGCAGGAGTTCTCGTCCAGTTAGGTGATGAAAATGGTGAGCATGTCATTTATTACGTTAGTAAAAACCTCTCAGGGCCACCCTTGAAGTATAAACATGAAGAGAAACTTGCTCTTGCAGTCGTCCTCGCAGTCCAAAAACTGCRCCACTACATTCTTCTTCGCACAACCAAGGTTGTAGTAGACTCCAACCCTATGCAATACTTGCTCAGTCGTCGGCAAATTAACGACAAATTTGTTCAATGGATCATTATCCTTTAGGAGTATGATTTAGAATTCTCAACACCCAAGACTAAGAAGGCCCTCGTTCTCGTCGAACTTCTCACGACCCTCCCCTCTGACACCACCAGTACCCCTGTCAACACTGACTTTCCCGACGAACACCTCTTTTACATCACTTCATATGATCCTTGGTACAACGACCTCCTCGTCTACCTCTGAACTCAAAATTTTGGTAACCACCTTTCATGAGATGATTGTCGTCGTATCCACCATCAGGCCCCCCGCTACCTCCTCATCGGAGACATCCTATACCGGTAGGGAGTCGACACCATTATTTGTCAATGTTTGACCATTGACGAGGCCGATAGAGTCTTGAATGACTGCCACAATGGCGCATGTGGGGGCCATATTTTGGGAATATCCACTGCTCAGAAGATTATTCAAGCAGGATACTTTTGGCCTACCTTGTTTCACGATTGCATTCATGCCGTGAAACAATGTTAGCAATGTCATCTTTATGCCAATAAAGCCCGAGCTCCCCCTACTCTTCTTCATCCAGTCATCACTGCTGGCCCTTTTTGTAAATGAGGCATCAACTTCATGACTTTTAATCCCCCCTCCAACAATGGTCACAAATACATTGTTGTCGCAGTCGATTACTTCACCAAATGGGTAGAAGCTATGCCCACCTTCAACAACACCGCTGACATCGTAGTGCGTTTTTTCTTTAACCATGTCATATCTCGTTTTGGAGTACCACTCCAACTCATTTCCGATCATGGGAAACACTTCGAGAATGAGATCTTCGTTGAACTCTCATCTTGGTTAGGATTCTCTCACGAGTTTGCCTCACCATATTACCCTCTGTCTAACAGATAGGTCAAAGAAGTTAACAAGGTCCTCAAAACCATGTTACAATGCACAATTAATAAACATAAAACCAATTGGCATCATATGTTATTTTCTGTGCTATGGGCTTACCGTACAGCTGTGAAAACAACTACTGGTTTCACACCATTTCATCTAGTCCATGGGGTTGAGGCCACTCTTCCCATTGAGTGAAAAATTCCTACCTTACGCACCGCAATTGAGCTATTACCCAACACTGCTCCAATGGAGCAACGCTTGCTGAACTTAGAGTCTTTGGATGAAGATCATCGATCTTCATTACAAAACAATGAGGCAGCTAAAAAATGGTCAAAGGCTACTTTTGATCGACATGTCAACCTTCGCTCATTTCGCGAAGGCGACCTCATCCTGGCTTACGATATTGCTCATGATACCTTTGGCCATGGAAAATTCGAGTCACCATGGCATGGCCCATACATTATCCAACATTGCCTCACCAAAGGCGCATATATCTTGGCCTCTCCTGAAGTCCTCTTTCTCAAAGAACCCGTCAATGGGTTGTACTTAAAGAAATTCTATGCTTAAACGTAGTCATTCTAGTTTAGGTTCTTTCTTTTATAGTTTTTTTAATTTTTTTTCCATCCCTCATGTCTAAACTCTCATTTGTGCTATTGACAGATGCTTCCTCCACCAGCCTAACACATCGATTATGCCAATGGCACCAGCCGTTGGACACAAAATCTCGCTTCGGCCGCTTGGGTTCTCTACACCCCCTCACATGAAATGATCCATTCGAGCGACATATGTTTGGGGTCAGCGACCAACAACCAAGACGAATACACTACCATCATTGGCCTCCTGGCCGATGCCCAACATCATAGTATTTGTCACCTTAGTATCTTTCTCGACTCACAACTAGTCATTCTCCAGCTCAACAATGTGTACCGCGTACGTGATCCTTGCCTCTTTTGCAAATACCTACAGGTTAGACTTTTATCTCGACATTTTGATTCCAATACATTTACACATATTCCAAGACAATTGAATCAAATTACAGATAACCTAGATAATATTGTGTGAGACTGGCATATATCACATCAAGCTACCTCTACACATACATAAACATATCAACAACCTGTCATAGCATGTATAGATTAGACATCATCAATACATTAACAAACCACATGTCAACACCACATAGATCTCAATATGTATACTCATGTATATATCGAAAGGTCCACAGTGCCATCCAAATGTTTACATACAAAAATACAACTATCCACAGGCCAATGAAGCACCTCGGTACAAAATGGGCTCACCAKCCTATATACAAAAAATACATCAATACATAGAGCACCACTCATGGTGCCTCTAGAGMACCACCGCCTGCCCCTCCCTCAAGCGGTGGTGGCCCACCACCACCTGCCCTTCCCTCAGGCGGTKGTGGTCCACCCCCTACCAGTCCCTCCTGCCCTGACGATAGTCGTTCAATTATCGCAGCACCAACTACTGTTTCCCATCACACTATGGCCTGCCATGGCGGTGGAATCCCCACACACTACTCTAGGATACCCTCATCCTAGTTGCGAGACCACATTCCCTCAGGCATGTCCTGTAACACCACCTCCAGACGATGGCGTATGTCCTCAAAATCTACTCTGGCAGCTGTTGGAGGAGCATGTGATGGCCCAGCACCAGGGTCATCAAACCGACGTATCCTCACTACCCTCTCCGGATCAGATGGTCATGCCGCGACATCCTCACACCAACATCTCTCTCCCCGTGGTAGTCTCTCCGAATCTTGATGAGCCAACGCTCTCTGCAACTCCACCTCACGCCCACGAGGTGCCACATCTGCACATACAAACAAGCAACAGATAGTATCAACATCTATATCATATAAATATGTCATGCTATCTCAAAACACAAAAAACATATATATCAACATCATCAACATATCTCGGCAGTCAAACACCTCCCCTGGAGGTAGCACCATGTCCAGATCCTCCCTGAAGTCAACCCCGACATAGGGGTACTGCAATATCACTTGTGGAATCTGCCACCATACCTGCTCCACCTCTACAGTAAAGAAGTGGCCACCCTCGCCACCACCATGGAGAAGAAACACAGTTGACCACTGCCTCAGTCGCGGCTCTCGCACCCCAGGCGCACCCAATAAAATCCTAGGGCGCAACATTGACACCCTCTCCAGAAACTAGGCCACCAGGATGGACTCGAAGGCAAACTCTCCAACATCCATGGATCGACAATGGTCCAGTTGCCCTACCATCCTGGCATGCAGCGTCAGCCCCCAGGAGAAGTGCTCACAAGCCAACACTCTCTCCATCACCATCATTTGGCCACCATTAATCCACTGCGTCGCCAGTGAACCATAAACTCTCACAGTCATCGCTGCTATACAGCAATGCGCTAGGGCATCCATCACCCCAATGCTCACGACTGTGCCAGACATAAAGTTCGGCCCCGAACAATATCTCTGGCCAACTGTCACTAACAACGTATCCCTCGGTAGCATTGGCTCCACCGGTCGAGGCGTTCCCCGAAACGAGAGCCCAATCAAAAAATATACATCCTCCACCGCAGTGAAGGGAATCTGCTCTCCCCGCACTATGAAGCAGTGCAGGTCTGGACTCCACATCTGGATAAGAAACTGCAGGAGATACTCCTGTGCCCGTATCAATGGGCACTCAAAAAACTTCATCAGCCCATAGGCTGCCAAAGTCGCACGTACACCTGGGTCCTCAATAGCCATGGCGTCTCGCAGCTGGGACCAATCCCGCTCTCGCCAACCAATCGGCATCATGCACAAAGATCACCTGCAACCACATAAAACCGTCCTAAGTCAACCACATGGACAATCAAAAACATCCAAAAAGATAAATTTTACACCCGTCAACCTTGCCTCCAAGGCGCGGTTGTTTAACAAACAAGTACGCACATGTGCACGCCTGTTCATCCCACATGCACGCACGTGTGTGCACCTGTTCACTACACAGGCGTGCTCTCAGATGCGGCTGTTCACTACACAGGCACACTCTCAGGTGCGCCTATTCACTACACAGGTGCACACATGTGCGTGCCTGTTCAGTCGACAGGCATGCACATAGTGCGCGCCCTCTACCCCTTTACTAGTGCTCCCATGTGTGCCTAGCTGGTAGGCAGGCGCACATGTATGCGCACCTACTTCCCGATCGCCCACGCACATGGGGCCCACACTCTTCAAACCCTCTGTATGGCCCTCCGTACAGGCCCTGCCTAAAAAATGAAACCCTAATTCTATGCAGGATGATCAGACCACTAACCTAAAGCTTGCTAGTCCTCGATTGGATGCCTCATCCTCCCAGAATCTCACAATCTCCTCTAAATGCTTCTCATCCAATCACTATAGAAGCAAGTACAAATGAGGTGGCAATGTGGGCCCTACATCTATATATAAGCCCTTTTTCCCAACTTCCACTCACCATTCCAGTAGCTTCGAGCGTCCATTTCTCGATCTGTCTTCAGCCACAGGATCAACATCTCGTCATCTACATCACGACAATCCCTGGGCCTCTTTTCATCCTGATCCCCCGGGATGCCATTTTTTCATACCCTGATCAGGTATGCATGCGCATATTCACAATTACCAAATACATGCTCATATATTTGATTCTCTTCAGATATTGTTCACGTCGAGTATTTGGTTTTTATGTGTGCAGGTACTTGGTCATCATACATCAACACAACCCCTCTAGGTATATACTCAACTCTGGCATGTAGTCATTCCCTCTGAATCTCACTTACATTTCCAGTCACACCCTCTGACATTTTCCTCTAGGATCCCCATTCCCAGCTCTGCATTACCCACACCTCCATTTGCATCGTCGGTACTGTCACCCAGTAGCACTCTTACCCACATGAGTTGTCCCATTCATAGCACCCTTTTACACTTTTGACACTCATGTTGTTTTTTCAAAAACCTTTAGGGATGGGAATCCCAATAGTCTTACATCATGTCGCGAATTAGCCACATCCTCCTTCTCCTCATTTTGCTAGCTTTCCCAACGGACTCCCAGATTATCTCTCCACGGTTCTATTTTTGGACTGCACCTCCGCAGTAGCATGAACCCTCCATTTCATCCACAATCTGTTTTCCCATCTACAAATTTCCCTTCATTTCACCTACCTCATATAGAAACCCACCCATGGGGCCCCCACCCTCCATCAATTCTCCGAGCAAATTATTCCCTTCCCGAGCCAACCATATCACACTGGGGCACCCGTTTCTGTATTTGTACACTTCTCCCAAATTATTCGTTATTTATTGTACAAACGTCTTTGTTTCCAGTAGTTACATTACCTTTTTGTCGTCACCTTTGGCTACCTTCTTCCCTTTTTGGCCAAACGCAACCCCTGTTACCCTTAGTTGGGGCACTCCTTATCATCCACCCTTGACAACATCGTCCATATCTTCAGAGTACCCCACAGGCCACTTACCTCTGCCCTCTGAGTTTGTTCACCTTGTCCCACCTCTGGCACAACTTATCCCCTGTCTTGTTGTCCCCCTGACACTTGACCTCGTTGAACGGTTACGGCCACTTTTATCTCACATATACTCCAACCAAGGGCAGTCTTGAGTCTTACTACATCTTGAATTCATCCGTGTACCTCCTCCACTTCATAACCTCACCTAGTAGATTTCACGAAGCCATTTGCTTCTAGGAGTCACATCCCCCTTTTTGTCGACATCAACACAGTTTTCCAGAAGGGTGACAATATCTTGATTCTCATTACCCATCCAATGAGAGATCTTGGATGGCACAGGGAGAAACACAATTTCTCCCTACTGTCTTTGACCCCCATAACATTCGATGTCAAAAATTTCTCATGTTACGGTGGGTCTTACTTTGCGATTATTGAAGTTAGTTCTTTTACTTGCCGAAGACCTCTGAACTTGGCTGGGCCATCAATGCCCACATAATCCGTGATACTTATTACCGCGGTCACTGCCTACTATTTCGAGTCTGTTCATCCACAGAATTGTCTTCTGCCTTTATCATGACCACCCCTGAGGGCACTGCAGTTGTCTACACCAACACTTCATTCCTCTTTTTTTGAGTTACATGACACGAGCACGGGGCATGCCTGCCTCGTTTGAACACAGTTTTCTTTTTTACACACCTCATGGAAGGTTGGATTCTACCGGTTCCTTTTTGCCTCCAACAAATCACTCTGGACGATCCCACTATTTCTCTCTCTTACAAAAACACTCTCAGTAGAAGAAACATTGATGGATTTCGGCTATCCGTATGCTCCTAACCTCATCCATTAGGGGGTGTCTGTTATCACTGGAATTTCGTCTGCACATGGTTACAAGAATTCAACATCGTAAAATAGTTATGAAGTCATCCATAGACCTGAATTAACACAAAAGAATTCATAAAGGGTCAAAAACTATACAAAAAAGTGAAAAATTGAAGGGCGCTATGAAGACATTGGGCATGCGCGCACATGAGCGAAACAAAAGCGTCAAATTCACTCACATGTGCATGATGCGTGATTGTTATCTCAAAAAGCCATGCACCTGAGAAACAACGCATTTATGAGAGTGGTCGGCCTCCCACCCACTTCTGGTTCAGCTCCCAAGCCGATTTGACACTCAAATCTGGACTGGATTCGACTGGATGGCTGGTCAAAGACCTAGAAATGCCCTAATTAGCCTTTTTACACACTACAAACTAGTTGAACAATAGCTCAAAGGAATGCTATAAAAAGGCCATGGATACACTTCATTTTTCAAGGAATTCAAAGCAAAGTTATCCTGCCATTATTCTCTTGAGGACTCTATCCTTGCCAAGAGTATACTTGCATCATTGCATTGGGCAATCCATCTCACCCCTTGAGTGGATTAGCAAAGAATTCTTTCACCATTTTCATTTTTATTTGTTGTAAGAAGAGCTTACTTATGGGGGTCCAAGAGCCCTCCCTTGGAGGAAGAAGGGACTCATAGTCCCCTTGCTTCTCGGTGTTTTCTTTCACTAATATCAGCCTTATCATTGGTGACATGGGTCTCATTGTTCTTTTTATCTCTATGTCCCTATGCTTATAAATTTAGTTGTTATTTCATTTCTTATTTTAATTCTTAGTTGTTGTTTTATATTTATTTTTCTAACCCTTTTCCTTACAGCTGTCCTACTCAGCAAACCCAACTGAGCTTGTAATCACCTCTATTTTGCTCACTAAGGTGACGAAAGAGGCACAACAATGTGATAGATGATTAGAGTTAAGTGAATTATTTTACTTTCCATTATTTATCAAATATGTGTTTTCTTTTTGATGATTTGTGATGTAGGAGCATCATAAGAAGCCAACCAAGCGATCATGAAGGAAGAAGAGAGCTGGAGGAACACAACACACATTTTGCACATGTCGAAATGTTTTTGAAAGATTAATGAACATATGTTAATGTAGTAGTTAATGGAAACGTACTTTCATGTTGTAAATAGATCTTGAGAAATTTTCTCTCACCTGTCAATGTAAAAGGCATTTAAGCCCAATTAATGAAAGTAGGTAGATTTGAATTATGTCTTAGACAGTTTTAGAAGTGTAAGAGGGAGAACGGATATAGACACCCTCACCTTTGTATCATATTTGTTAGTGTGGTATCATTAGCACAGAGTATAAGAAGAGAGCTGTAGAGACGAACCCATGTACAGGAGTATTTGAGTTAAATATATGAAGCTTTGACTCAGATTTCATAATTTTATGATGCTTACTGTTTACATATGCTGAGTGGTATGCTTGCAGTTGTTTTATTATCTCTGTTATGCATTTGTTATTATGCTATGATGTGCTGAATGTATGATTTCATGTTGAATGTATGAAGTCTGAGAGAGAAAAAAAATGAGTTTCAATTGTTTCTCATCCTAAGAGAGTTCCTGCAAGCAGTGCAGTGAAACGTCCGCAAAGTGTGCATTGACAAGGGTTCTGAGTTTTATCTCAGAAATATTAGGAGGGGTACCATTGTTCTCATTCTAGAAGAAGTGGAGGTGAAGCACATAAGTCATGCAAGGTGTGCGCAGGTTAGTCGAGGTCTTAGAATTTATCAACTAAGGTTGAAAGGTTGAAGGATTACTGTTGCAGAAAGTGCATAGAGTCGAAAAATCAAGTACCCTGGAGTATTTGATAGATTGTCGCAAGGAGTGCGTGAAAGATTTATTTTAGAGACTCAAGTTTACAAGTGAAATCTCAGGAGGGATAACACCTTTGAACACTTCAAAGGAAGACGGAGATCGAAACACTTCGAAGAAATATGGGAAGCTAAATCATCGCGCAGAAGGTAAATTTCAGAAGGAGAATGCCGAGTCAATTTGAGCCAGAGGTTCTGGAGGAAGAAATTGAGCGGTCGAAGTTCTCTGGGGAGAACTTGTGAGGACCATAGGATCCAAAGAAGTTGAAGGGTGGTTAGAGGCAGGCAAAATCATCACCTTAGGATCCAAAACCAACGTGGACCGTTGCTCGTGTTTTGCATAAGTCGTTGGATCATTTCGCGAACTCGAAGTTCATGAGTTTGGAGGTGGAAGACCAAACTGTTGGAGTCACGAAGTTGCGAGTTGTGAGAAGCAGAGGAAGAGATCTAGACCATTGAATCCAAGCTGTAGGAGAACCATCAGATATGAATCTTCGTGGAGTATCACATATTGTGAGTTCGGAGGGCAAACCAAATCCTTTGGTTGTGCGAATTCCCGAATAGCGAGAAGAAGGAATAATCGTTGAACGAAACCTCTTCGCTATATTGCGTATCGGGGTCTCGGAGGTTGGAAGAAATCAGTTTTGATTGCAGAAGTCATGATCTTGTGAGTTTCGAGGGCTCGTGCAACACTTGGCATGTCCACTTGGTGGGAATCGCATGATTGACAGGTGGCGTGTTGAAAAGATGTCCGGAGAGAGGAAGAAGTAGTGACAGGTGGTAGACATGTGTCGTTCGAAAAGGGAGTCAACACCCTGTTGACTTCTCATTCTTCAGGTTCTCGTAAGAAAGGGGCACAAAGACTCAACAACTCAAGTCATGAAGTTGTGAGTCCCGAGAAGCGCTGAAGGAGTCAATCCTTCTCTGACTTTCGCGTCTCGGGGTTTTGTAAAAGAAGGGCCCTGAGGTTCAAGTCTTCAACTCGCGAACTTGTGAGTTGCGAGTGAGGCTAGCACTTATCCCTAGCCGGTGGTTATGCATGGAGGGGGCTAGCAAGGAATAGCCATATCCTATCGCATCTCGGGTATCGGCGTTTGGCGAAGAAAAGTCGAGAGTCTTCAACCTACGAATACGCGAGTTATGAAAGGCGCCTACGCAAGGACCAGGCTGTGGTCGTATGGAAGTGTAAAGATCATGCTTGGTGTTAAGTTTCTCAGGGTGAGCTTTTACAAAGGACCTGTGGATTCGTTAGAGGTTCTAGTGGGAATCAAAGGAGCCACTTCGACTCAAGGGAATTTTAGAACGATCCTGCACGGATCTTGGCCCAAGGTTCGGGGTCTACATCATTTGGTATCAGAGCTGCAGAACGAAGTCTTTTCTTTCTGTAGTAGAGAGAACAAGAGAACATTTCTCAGCCATGCCGCCGAGGCAAAGAGACAGGCCAGTGGTGATGCCCGATCTAGTAGTGGAGAGAGAAATGCATGAACTACGTGCCAGGATTGATGCCATGGAGAAAACATAGAGGCACACATTTGATGTTGGGGATATCAGCAAATATAAAAGTGAAAATGAAACTGGAAATGAAGGAGAAGAAGTCGCAGTCGAAGATGTTGTAGACAAACGCCTATTCAGGGCTGTTGCAAGGATATGTGCTAGAGAAAAAATGGAAATTCCAGTGTATGAGGGAAACCTGGATGTTGAAGAGCTTCTAGACTGGATTAGAGCTTTGGATAAGTACTTCAACTATGAGGATGTTGAGGAAGATAAGAAGGTCAAACATGCTTTCACTAGACTTAAAGGGCATGTAACATTATGGTGGGATGAATTGCAAGCTGACAGAGGCAAGAAAAAAATCAAAAGCTGGGATAGAATGGTTGCAAAGATGAAAGACAAATTCATACCTAAGGATTATCGAATTACTCTCTTTCGGAGGATGCAGAATTTGAGACAGAAGCTGATGACAGTGAAAGAATACACTGAAGAATTCTACAAGATAAACATCAGGGCAAGTCATCGGGAAAGCAATGATGAAAATGTTGATAGGTACATGAATGGTCTAAGATATGACATTCAAGATGAGATGAGCATGATGACCCTTTGAAATGTGGAATATGCTTATCAGATGGCTCTGAAAGCTGAAGAGAAGTTGAGCCGAAAGAAAGGTCAAAGGGGCCAAGGCAGAAGTCAAGCCAGAGGCAAAACAATTGCCCAAGATAGAACTCAGAGACCTAAAGAAGAGGGAAAGAAACCTCAATCTCAACATGGGAGAGGAGGAATCTCATAGAGAGGGTAGTATGCTGATAGAAATACTTTTCCTTGAGCCAGAGGGAGAGGAAGAGGGAGAGGCGGTGAAATAAAATGCTTTGTCTGTGGAAAAATCGGACATAAATCCTATGAGTGTCCAGATAGAAAGAAAGATGGTGGTGAAACTCACATTGCCAAAGCTCAAGGACAGAATGTTGAGGTAGAAGATGTTGAGGGAGGAAGATCTTTGATGATGAGAAAAGTTCTCTTAACACCAGAGAAGGAGACAGAGAACCTAGTCCAAAGGAAAATTCTATTTCAGACTACTTGAAAAATAAAAGATAGAGTATGCAAGGTTATCATGGATAGTGGTAGCACAGACAATCTCATATCTATAGAGATGGTAGAAAAGTTGGAGCTGGAGACTATCGTACACCCAAGCCTATACAGAGTTTCGTGGCTACAAAAAGGACATCAGGTAAATGTCACTAAATAGTGTTTAGTTGAATTTAAAATAGGAGGATATAAGGATGAAATGTTATGTGATGTCATTCCCATGGATGTTTGTCATCTATTACTAGGTATACCATGGAAATATGATAGGAACATGATTCATGATGGGAGAAAGAACACATACACCTTGGAGAAGAATGGGAGGACGCACATGTTGTTTCTGATTAAAAACCAAGGGGTGAAAACAGAGGTAAGCAACACTGTACTTCTCATGAGTGAGAAGGAACTTCTTAAGGAGGTTAAGAAGAAGGAAGACACACAATTTATTGTGGTCAGGAAGCCTAAAATTGTTTTAACCAGTACAAGGATAGATGATTTACCAGAAGAAATCCAGAAGTTGCTGGAAGAGTTTGTTGATATAGTAGTGGATGAACTGTCTCATTCGTTGCCACCTATCAGGAGTATAAGCCATCACATCGATCTTATACATGGAGCTAGCTTACTGAACAAAGCCGTGTATAGGTTGACACCACAAGAAAATGAGGAAGTCAAGAGACAAGTCCAGGACTTAATGGACAAAGGATTGATTAGAGAAAGCTTGAGTCCAAGCGTTGTTCCAACAGTGCTCAGCCCAAAGAAATATGGAGGCTGGAGAATGTATATAGACTTAAGGGTGATCAATAAGATTACCATTAGATACATATTTCCATTACCAAGGATGGATGAATAGATGGATTGCTTAAGTGGAGCAAAGTTTTTTTCAAAGATTGATTTGAAAAGCGGATATCATCAAATTCGAATGAGAGAAGGTGATGAATGGAAGACAACATTCAAGATGAATGAGGGGATATATGAATGGCTTGTTATGCCATTTGGCTTAACAAATGCACCCAGTACTTTCATGAGATTGATGAACGAAGTCCTGAAAGATTTCATTGGGAAATTTTTCATTGTATATCTTGACGATATATTAATTTTTAGCAAAATAGAAGCAGAGCACTTAAAGCATTTAGCTATAGTGATAAAGAGATTACAACAAACAACAAGAGAAATTGTTGATCAACATGAAGAAATCATCATTTATGAGGACATAACTCATTTATTTGGGTTTTGTTATCTCCACAAATGAGTTGAAGATGGATCCAGAAAAGGTGAATGCAATTAAGAATTGGCCATCGCCGAAGAGTGTGTTTGAAGTTCGAATCTTCCATGGTTTGGCTAGTTTCTATAGGAAATTCATTTGAAATTTTAGTGGAATTAGTGCACCGATGATGGATATGGTGAAGAAAAGACACAAATCTTTTCACTGGATAGAAGAAGCAGAGAAGAGTTTCAATCTGCTGAAGAGGAAGATCACTGAGCAACCAATTTTGGTTTTTCCAGATTTCAGCAAGACATTCCAGGTCAAGTGTGACACGAGTGGATTTTCAATTGGAGCGGTATTGAGCCAAGATGATAGACCGATTGCATACTTCAGTGAAAAACTGAATGAAGCGAAGGTTAAGTACTCAACATATGACAAGGAGTTCTATGCAGTCATACAAGCACTGAAGAAATGGAGACATTATTTGGTTCCTAAAGAGTTTGTTTTGTACAGTGATAAACATGCTTTACAATTCATGACTCAACAAGAGAAGTTGAACCAAAAACATGCTAAATGGGTTGAATTCATGCAGAATTTTACTTTTGTAATTAAGCATATTTCTGGAACTGCTAACAAAGTTGTTGATGCTTTGAGCAGGAAATGTTTTCTTATGCGGTAATTCAGAATCAAGACTTTGGGTTTTGATAACCTCAAAGAAATGTATAAGGATGACCCAGATTTTAAGGAAGCGTATGAAATGTTTGAGAATCCAGTTCTCAGGGACAGAAGCCAATGGACCGAGTATATGATCCAAGATGGATTATTATTCAGGGGCAATCAACTATGTATTCCAAAGTGCTCCATGAGGGAGAATCTGCTGAAGGAAAAACACAGTGGAGGATTGGCCAGACACTTCAGTCATGACAAGACGTTCTCAAAATTGAATGGCTCATATTTTTGGCCAGGGATGAGAACAGATGTCAAGAAATTTGTGGACAGATGCAGGATTTGTCAGCACACTAAAGGGAAACAACATAACACAGGGTTATATCAACCATTACCCATACCAGAAAGGTTGTGGGATACAATGAGCATGGATTTTATATTGGGACTGCCAAGAACACAAAGAGGATATGACTCAATCTTTGTGGTAGTCGACAGATTTTCCAAGATGGCACATTTCATACCATGCCAGAAAACCAGCGACACAACTCATATTACGAACCTGTTTTTCAAGGAGGTCATCATACTTCATGGCTTGCCAAGGAGTATCGTTTCTGATTGGGATACCAAGTTCGTTGGACATTTATGGAGGACCTTATGGAAAAAGCTGGGGACAAGTTTGTCTTTTAGCTCAACGTATCATCCTCATATGGATGGACAGACAAAGGTCGTAAATAGAAGCTTGGGAGATTTTCTAAGGAGCTTAGTGAATGAACACCATAGTCAGTGGGATCACATTCTGCCACAGGCGAAATTTGCTTGCAATGAATCACTCAATAGAAGAATAGGGCAGGGTCCATTCCAGATTGTATATGGATTGTAGCCAAGGGGAGTTTCTGAATTGAAAAATTCGAAACAAGCTGAATTCAGGAGTGCTAGTGCATAAGACTTTGCAGAAGCAATGAAGGAGCTTCACAGTTGAGTCAAGGAGCAATTGCAGAATTCAAGTCAAGAATACAAGCGTAGAGCAGATCAACACAGGCAAGAACTTCAATTTGAAGTTGGTGATCAGATTCTTGCACATCCAAGGAAGGAAAGGTTCCCAAGGGGAATGTATAATAAACTGAAGATGAAAAAGATTGGACTGTGCAAGGTCATAAGGAAATTTGGGGCAAACGCATATGAGATTGAATTACCCGATGGGGTCAGAATCTCACTGATATTCAATGTTGCGGATTTGTACCCTTACAAAATTGAAGAAGCAGGAGCAGAAAATGAACAGAAAGAGGTTCAATGGACCAAACAAATGCCTGTAGCTGAAAAGACACAAATGGAAAGTATAATTAACAGGAGGGTCAGCAAAAAGACCAGGAGAAAATAGTATTTTGAATACTTGGTCAAGTGGAAAGGACATACAGTTGAAGATTCCAGTTGGGAAGATGAAGCAAAAATTTAGAAGCATGGACAGACTGTGCAGGAGCTCATGAACAGGAGTTCATGACAATTTTCAAGCGAGGGAGTATGATGCAGGAGCATCGTAAGCAGCCAACCAAGCGAGCATGAAGGCAAAAGACAGTTGGAGGAACACAACACACATTTTGCGCATGTTGAAATGTTTTTGAAATATTAATGAACAGATGTTAATGTAGTAGTTAAGGGAAACGTACTTGCATGTTGTAAATAGATCTTGAGCGATTTTCTCTCATATGTCAATGTAAAAGGCATTTAAGCCCAGTTAATGAAAGTAGGTAGATTTCAATTATGGATTAGATAGTTTTAGAAGTGTAAGAGGGAGAATGGATATAGACACCCTCGCCTTTGTATCATAGTTGTTAGTGTGGTATCATTAGCACATAGTAGAAGAAGAGAGTTGTAGCATAGAGCTATAGAGAAGAACCCATGTACAAGAGTATTTGTGTTAAATATATGAAGCTTTGACTCAAATTTCATGGTGTTATGATGCTTACTGTTTACATATGCTGAGTGGTATGCTTACAGTTGTTTTAATATCTCTGTTATGCATTTGTTATGATGATATGTTGTGTTTAATGTATGATTTCATGTTGAATGTATGAAGTCTGAGAGAGACAGAGAATGAGTTTCAATTGTTTCTCATCCTGAGAGAGTTCCTGCAAGGAGTGCAGTGAAACGTCCGCAAAGTGTGCGTTGACAAGGGTTTTGAGTTTTATCTCAGAAAGCTCAGGAGGGGTACCATTTTTCTCATTCCAAAAAAAGTGCAGGTGAAGCACAGAAGTCGTGCAAGGTGTGTTTAGGCTAGTCGAGGTATTGGAATTTATCAGCTAAGGTTGAAAGGTTGAAGGACTACTATTGCAGAAAGTGCACAGAGTCGAAAAATCAAGTAACCTGGAGTATTTGATAGATTTTCGCAAGGAGTGCGTGCAAGAGTTATTTTAGAGACTCGAGTTTACAAGTGAAATCTCAGGAGGGATAAAACCTTTGAACACTTCAAAGGAAGACGGAGATCGAAACACTTCGAAGAAAGACGGGAAGCTGAATCATCACACATAAGGTAAATTTCAGAAGGAGAACACCGAGTCAATTTGAGCCAAAGGTTCCGGAGGAAGAAATCGAACGGTTGAAGTTCTCTAGGGAGAAATTGCGAAGTTGCGAGGACCGTAGGATCCAAAGAAGTTGCAGGGTGTTTAGAGGTAGGCGAACTCATCACCTTAGGATCCAGAATCAATGTGGACCATTGATCATGTTTTGCATAAGTCATTGGATCATTTCGCGAACATAGAGTTCATGAGTTTGGAGGTGGAAGACCAAACTCTTGGAGTCACGAAGTTGCGAGTTGCGAGAAGTGGATGAAGAGATCCAAACCATTGAATCCAAGCCATAGGAGAACCATCAGATCTGAATCTTCACGGAGTATATCATATCATGAGTTCGGAGGGCAGACCAAATCCTTTGGTTGTGCGAATTCCTGAATAGCGAGAAGAAGGAATAATTGTCGAATGAAACCTCTTCGCTATATCGCGTATCGGGGTCTCGGAGGTTGGAAGAAATCAGTTTTGATTGCAGAAGTCATGAGCTTGCGAGTTGTGAGGGCTCGTGCAACACTTGGCACATTCGCTTGGTGGGAATCGCGTGATTGAGAGTTGGCGTGTTGATAAGACGCCCGAAGAGAGGAAGAAGTAGTGACAGGTGGTAGACATGTGTCATTCGAAAAGGGATTCAACATCCTGTTGACTTCTCATGCTTCAGGTTCTCATAAGAAAGGGGAACAAAGACTCAACAGATCAAGTCACGAAGTTGCGAGTACCGAGAAGCGCTGAAGGAGTCAAGCCTTCTCTTACTTTCGCATCTCGGGGTTTCATAAAAGAAGGGCTCGAAGGTTCAAGTCTTCAACTCATGAACTCACGAGTTGCGAGTGAGGCTAGCGCTTAGCCCTAGCCAGTGGTTACATGTGGAGGGCACTAAAAAGGAAGAGCCATATCCTATCGCATCTCGGGTATTGACGTTTGGCGAAGAAAATTCGAGAGTCTTCAACTTGCGAATATGTGAGTTACGAAAGGCGCCTGCACAAGGACCAGGCCATGGTCGTATGGAAGTGTAAAGCTCGTGCTTGGTGTTAATTTTCTCAGGGTGAGTTTTTACAAAGGACCTGTGGATTCATTAGAGGTTCCAGTGGGAATCAAAGGAGCCACTTCGGATCAAGTGAATTTTAGAACGATCCTGCGCAGATCTTGGCCCGAGGGTCGGGGTCTGCATCAATTTGTATCTCAGTTAGTAATTGGATACTCACATGGTTAACATATTAGTACTAGGCCCATGGTATGGAATTGTTGTCTGTATTCTTGAGTAGTGGGTTATCCCAAGCTCAGCCTCTTCTCCAGTAGTTAAACTTATTCCTGTTTTGTTACCTAGTTGGTTTATACCGACTTTCCATCTTATATCAGTCCCACCTAAGAGAAAATACAAAAAGAGAAATTCCAGACTGAAGGAGACGTCTTCGAAAGATCTAGAGAATCATTCCACTTTTAAATGATGCAGAGTCTAATTGGGCCTCGGTGGTGGGTTTGGTTCCTACTGTTGAGTAAAGGGATCTAGGACCCATCAACAGGTGGACACAACCACCTATCCTCACCTTATCTAACCACCCTAAAATATAAGTTTCAATTAACTGATGAAACCACTGTCACTCTTTCACTTTGAAATATGCCACTGGAAACCTGTACCAATTTGTACCAACAACCTTTAGTCAATCTGTACCAATAACCTGTAGTCAACATATACCAATAACCTGTAATCAACCTATACCAATAAATCCTCAACAGATCATATCTGATAACATAGATATCATACCCAATATCACAAGAATATAACTCAAACCATGTGCAACTATGTCTCTCTAATCATGTGCCATACAATGAAAAAAATCATCTCATTTATAATAAACCCTCACATAAACTAGAAATCAAACCCTCACTATTATGTAGCCTCTAACTGTACCAACAAATTCAACAACACACCTCAATCAAAATCCATCAACCATGTACCAAGAAATACAAGATATGCCTCAACAATCAACCCAATAAGATGTACCAATGATAAATACCAAACGTACTAGCATTGTATCTCTCTAGATCTGTCTCATAAAATATGTATCATACATACAATGATATCCCAAGGGAATATACTCAACCTCATATGACCATACCTCATGTAAACAACAACATTGAACTACACATAAGCATATAACATACCTTTTGAACCTCTAGATAGATTTGTTGTACCTGATCACTATTAAACTTTCTGTATCCTTTGCTCAGCCTTGTTCAAACTATGCTCAACCTTGTTCAACCTTTTCAACCTGAACCATACCTCAACCCCCAGTTCTAGTAGTGCCTCGCGTGACACAAGAGAGATGTCAAGTGGGGCCTTGCATGAAAAGTTCTACTCAACCCGTGAGGACGACCCTAACTAGGGTTTTTCACGATCTTTTCTCTCTCCATTGCGGCCACGAAACCTTTCCATCACTTTAACTTCACTTCCTTAGACCTGCTCAACTTTAGATGTATCAATGAGTATCTACAATAAACCTTTCAAAACAATAGATATTCAATGTGCTCAATAGGTGCTAATAAGAGACCCTTGCTCTCTTATTTATACTCTCCAAGTAGCTTTCGTTAGGGGTTATCTTCTAACTATTTTACCCAAGTTCCTTCTTTTATGGCTAACCCACTTTCAACTACTTTACACACTTGCAAATACTTTACCATAAATAGTAAACTCGCCACTTCTTTTTGAAACTAATTTATTTTTTAATTATTTTCTTATTGCAACAACTTAAACCGTGATTAACTCCTAGTTACAACCACTTTGACTAGTAAACTTCTTTTATGAGCTTCTAGAATAATTGACTTCTTTTACCTTCTAAGGGCTTCTATATAACTCATGAGGTTTCTCCAACTTCACTAAGACATATCTCCTCAACCATGAGGAACTACGTGACATACCACATATCACCAGAAACAACACGACATGTATTGTCCATCTATGATAGTATTTCCTCCAAATTCATTGATCTTCATTACATTATTCCTCAAATAAAAATTGGTTCCTTATCCACACTCGTGGGGATACAAGAATTTTCTACCAGACTTGCTTCAAGGGTTGACATCAATGACAACCAACCCAATTAATTAACATAGGAGGATTTATCCATTGCACATCCACACTATGAATTACCTTGTGGCATGCTTAATATTAATAAGGAAGTCACATCCCCCAAGGAGGATGCACCCACAACAACATCCAACTATCAAAAAAGATATCCCCTTGCTTCTAGCCACATATTAAATGAAATAGAATTAAAAAGAGTTCAAATGACACAGATCCGTTGATCAAATTTCAAGTGATTTGGTCATACTCACTAATTTTATACACCCCTCACTTAGTCATTTTTGTCTGCAAAATGGAGGTTGCGAGAAGACCTCCTATTATCATATCAAGTCCTAAATCCCACAAACCCACAACCTACATTCCATACTTAGTCATTTTCCCACTACCATACTACTATTTATTCGCACCTCTTATACTTAGCCAATTTTTCAATTGCAGGAGTACTATTATGGAAGTGAAATCTATCCCTAAGACCCACAATCCTGCAAGTCTGCAAACCCCCCAATTCTGTGTTACACAAAATGAATGGTCCTTCTCACACTTAATTTATTTCACAAATGTGGATGAGGGAGAAATCCCCTCATCTTCCATTTTCATCTTCCACATCTCGCAACCCGCAAGTCCACAATCTCCAAAACAACCCTCATCACTCATTTTTCACTTTCCACACTTAAACCATTTTCATTAATCCCGACACATAATCACCTTTCCCAAGAACATTTATTGTCTTACTTCCACATCAGCCATCACACTTTATGAATTAATATCATTATTATGTGACATACTTCTTGTAAAATATCCACTTAAAATCCAAATCAAACCATTCAATTAACATTTATGAACCAATTTTTACGACATATGATATCAAGGAAATATGTGGTGAATTTAGTAATGTATTAAATCCTCGTTGTAAAGGGTGCAAAAATACCTCTTATTCACTAAATAATATTTGCACAGTATGTAGAATAAGAAAAAGGAGCTATATTGTGGATATACCACCAACATTCTAAGATGAGAAGACCCCGAATTCTAGTGGTCTAGAGATTTCAAGTGGCAATCGACGCTTTCGCCTCAGGAAAGAAACTAAAACAAATTCTAGACTTTGGGAATTGCACCAGCTAGGTGTATGCTAGAGGTGTTTGAATTCAAAGAATTGGTTCTCTATTGTGCGGAAAAATTTAGTAGTGAGAAGAGAATAATTCAACTACGGGAAAGGGCACCAGTATCTTTTGCACCTACATTTTTTAAAAAAATTCTTAGATTTCCAGAACCCAATATGAATTTTAAAGGTTCTAAAGCTAGTGGCTTTCTCAAGGAACAAAATGGAGGAGAAAACCTCTTGGAAAATTTTCTCACAAATCCATCAAATGATTCTACGAGCTCCTCTCAAATAGTGGCATGTTCACTCAAGTATTCATATAATGAATTTGCATGGTTGTTGTTAATAACACTAGGGGTTCTTAATGACCAACGTCATTCTGAATCCATAATAAATATATAATAATAATTGATTGTAAAAATATGATGATATTACAAGGATAGGGCCTGCCTATATATGTATGCCCTTTATGGTTTTTATGAAGAGTCATAACTTTTTAGTCATGACCCTTTTATTACATTAATGTTTAATTTACTTTATTTATTATTTTAATGTCTTTATATTATTTATTTATTGTAACATTTCCCTTCCCTTAAATTTTTCTTTGTCCTCAAAGAAATGGTAAGGAAGGATGTAATTGGAGAAAGTTCTCTGATTCCCATGTTGCGTCTTCTTCCGGTAGATATTTCCATTTAATCAGGTATTCCTTGATTACTCGAGAACGTAATCTCTTTTCCTGTGTGACAATAATGACTTCTGTCTCTAAAATGGTTCTTCCTTCCTCATCCAACATAGGAAGTATAGTTTGCACCTTTTTTTGTTTCCCCAAGACTCTCTTTAGACATTATACATGAAAAATGTGGTGGATACGACTTTTATCTGGTAAATCCAACTAGTAAGCTATGTGAATGATTTTTCTATTTATTTGATATGGTCCATAAAATTTTGGTGCCAATTTATTCTTCCCATGTTTTTTAAGAGATAATTGTTTGTAAGGTTGAAGTCTCACAAATACCCAGTCTCCTACTTCAAACACTCATTATGTTCATTTTTGGTCAGCTTGTTGCTTCATTCGAATCTCAGGGATGATTTTAAGGATGGAAATTTATTTTAAAATGTAGAAACCTTGGCGAATCTTACTAATCCTTCATATGCCAACTATAAATGTTTGGCAATATTTTTGTAAAAATATTCAAATTTCTAAGGATTTAATATAGTTTTTATAAAATTTTGGCAATTTTTAAGGTAAAATAATTTTATCCAATAGAATTTGGGCGAATCATTTTTAAAATAACGAATCTCTTTTTTGGAAAAACCATGGAAAATTATCCCATGAGAGAAATTTAGCCCCTAAAATCATCCATGCATTCGATTCCTTGCAACTGTTAAGTTTTCTTTGAGTAACTGAAGGATTTTCTGACTTTCGTCTAAATGGTCTTTTACTGACGCAACTTTTATGTGGCTAGTGGCCAAATTCTTCCATGATGGAGGTTTGTAACCATAAAGAGATTGGAATGGTGTCATTTTAGTTGATGCGTGATAAGTGGAATTATACCACCACTCAATAAGGTGCAACCATTGAAACCATTTATTTTGTTTGTCGTACATAAAACAACGAAGATAGGTTTCTAAAAATTTATTGACAACTTCTATTTGACCATACGTTTGAGGGTGGTAATATGAGCTCATATTGAGAGAGGTTCTGATTTGTTTGAAAAATTCTCTCCAAAAATTCCCTTTAAATTTGGCATCTCTATCGTTGACGATAACCTTAGGGAACCCATGTAGTTTGTAAATATTGTTACAGAATATTTTGGTTGTTTGTTTTGCTGAATATGCTTTCCTTACTCCAATAAAGCGTGCATACTTGGTTAGTTTGTATACTACTACTAATATTCATCTTTTCCATCGGATATGGGTAATCCTTCAATGAAATCCATTGAAATTTCTTCCCATTTTTTATTGGGAATGTGTAACGGGTGGAGTAACCTAGGGGTTGACACATTTTCATTCTTGTTCCTTTGATAGAGATCACCTTCTGGTACATATTTTCGAGTATCTGCACTCATCCCTTTCCAAAAAAATGAATGATCTCCATGCATTATAGTATGTTTTGAAAAATCCTACGTGACCTGCATTTGGGCAATCATGAGATTCTTGAAGAACCTTGCCTTTAAATATTGAGTTGGTATTTAAGTAGATTCTCCCTTTATACCATAAGATGTCATTCTTCCATTCAAACTTAGGGTATTGATTTAAATTGTTGATTATAGATAAAGTCTCCAGGTTTTTTTCATACTCAGTTCGAATTTCATCCAACCATTCTAGAATGGCTATTGATATTCCAAAAACTTGTGTTTCTTCATCTTTTCGTGATAGGGCATCAACCGAAATGTTGTCTTTTCCTCTTTTATGTAGAATTTCCATATCAGATGCAACAATTTTCTCTATCCACTTTTGTTGATCGGTTGACAATGTTTTTTGTTGTAACAAGTACTGGAGACTGTTATGATCTGTGCATATCAAGAACTTACTTCCCAATAGATATTGGAACCATTTTGTTAATGCATGCATGATGGAAAGCATTTGCTTGTTGTAAGTGGATTGTAAGAATTCTATTTTATTTAATTTCCTACTCTCAAAAGCTACTGGGTGCCCATCTTGCATCAATATTGCTCCAATTCCGAAACCTGATGCATCACACTCGATGATGAAGGTTTGGAGAAGTCAGGTGTTTCTAATACCGAGGTTGTGGACATAATTTTTTTTAAGTTTTCAAAACATTTTTGTTCTTCCAAATTCTATTGGAAGGAGTTTTTATTAAGCAGATTTGTTAGGGGGGCGGTTAAATGAACACAATTCTTGACGAATCTTCGATAGTATCCTTCCAATCCTAGAAATCCTCTTAACTTGGATATGTTTTTGGTTTTAGGCCATTCTATGATTGCCATGATTTTCTTGGGGTCTACCTTGACTCCTTTTTTGGATATGATGTGACCAAGGTACTCTACTTCCTCCTTGCCAAATGTACATTTTGACATTTTGGCATAGAATTGATTTTCCTCTAGAAGAGATAACACTTGTCCCAAATGCTTCATATGCTCCTCCCATGTTTTACTATACACTAATATATCATCAAAGACAAATAATACATTTTTTTGTAAGTATGGGTGAAATAATTCATTCATTGTCGCTTAGAAGGTGGCAGGGGAATTAGTTATCCCAAAAGGAATCACCTTGAATTTGTAGTGTCCTTCGTTTTTTTGGAAGGAAGTCTTCGCTACAACTTCTAGTCTGACTATAATATGATAGTACCCAGATCTTAAATCAAGTTTTGAAAAATATTTTTCTCCATGAAGTTCATCCAACATTTCGTCAATAAATGGGATGGGAAATTTCTTTTTAATTGGTATTTTGTTTAGCCCTCGGTAATATATGCATAATCTGAAAGATCCATCTTTCTTTCGAACTAGCGCTACTAGAGTTTCATATGGACTTATGTTTTTCATGATGACACCACATTTTAGTATGTCTTGGACTAATATTTTTATCTTTGTTTTGTGGTGATGAGGATATGTGTATGGTCTAACCTTGACTGGGCTCTATCCTATTTTAACTTCAATTATATGTTCCATTCTACTTTGAGGCAATAACTCCATGGGAAGGTATTGAAATGCCTTCTTGTGTTTTTGAATTAGATCTTGGATGTTTGATGTTATGAAGTCATCATGCTCTGATTATTGTATTTCTATGTTGTGGCATTGGATGAAGTATGCGGTTGCTCCTTTTAGGATCTTTTTTTCCATTTGTTGTGATGACACAACCTGTGTTTGTGGAGGTTTAAAACCATATAATTTATAACTTTTCCCTTGCCACTTGAATTGGCTAAAATGTTCCTAGTGATTGAATATGTATGTGCCCAAGGTTTGTAACCATTGGACTCCTAAAACCACATATACTCCTCCCAGAGGGACGGTGTAGAGTTCTAATTCCAAATTCAAATCTTGGATTTGGAGTTTCACCTTATGGAATTTTCTGACATTTCCATTTTTTTTTCTATCTACAACCATTACTTTCATGTATGGGACTGGATATACAAATAATTTGAGTTTCCTTGCAATCTTGATATCGAGGAAATTGTGGGTACTTCCAATGTCGATTAGTACAGTGCCATTGTCCTTCTTGATATGTCCTTTTAATTTAAGAGTTTGTGGTTGGGTAATTCCTGTGATGTTGCGAGCGATATTGTTGGTGTGTTGTCTTCTATGAGCTTTGAAGTGTTATTTTGTAAATTTTACATTTCTTCATTTATTGATTCTACCGATTCTGATTTGTCGTCTTTTTCTACTTCACAAGTGTACAATTTTTTTGAGTTATATTTGATGTGGCACCTATGTCTTGGGTCCCATTTCTCTCCATATCATTTACATTTTCCTTCCTTTATCCTTTGGGAATCTAAAATTATTCTTCTATCTTCACATATATTGGGTGGTATGTATTTGTCACTTCCTGTGGTCTGAGGTACACTCCTTCTTGAGTAAACTTTGTTGAGTCTTGACTAGCCTTCTAGTTTTTCTTCTGGGGATTTTTCCTTTCGTATCTCTATTTCTACCGTAGTAACCTCATGTAATCTTAACTCGTCTTGGATATGTGGTTTGATACCACCTATGCAAGAATGGCGTAATTGATCATCATATAGTCCAAATACTCGGGTGGCAAGAGATTCCCATTGATGCGTAAATTCATCTATGCTTCCTTTTTGTTGTAATCTGGTGAGTTTTGAAAAACATTATGTTTCTGAGATGCTCAGGAATCTTTTAAAAAATCATTTTTGAAATAATTCCAATTATATGACTAATTTTTTCCTTTCCACCATAGATACCAACTGTATGTAGTGCCTTCAAGGTACATGGATGTGTATTTGAACTTTTCTTCATCGGTTGTTATATTATATATATGGAAATATTCTTCAGTTTTGTTAAACCAAGCCATGCATTGGTTACCGCCTTCATTGTATTTTGATAGTTCAATTTTGTCTTTGGGAAGATAAATTATTAAGGGTTGATGCTGTGATATAGGTTGGGAATTTGAATCGTAGGGAGGTGGCGATGGCGGTGGTGGTGATGTGTTAGATGTGCTTGAGTCACTTAGTTGTGGTTGGGTGGCTTGTTGGTGCCCTTGGCATTTTATTAAATTTAAAATCTCATTAATATTTTCTTCCTGATGTTGGGTCATCACAACCAGACTTTGTTGAAAATCGTCATTTATTTCTCGTTTAAATTTTCCAGGACCTCGTTGTAGGTTAACCCCGAGTTCTTGAAAAATATCATCTTTAAGATCTTGTTTTAGATTATCCATGCCTTTTCGTAATTCGATTCTGACTTCCATTGAGATTTTTTCTTTAATATTATCGGTCAACTCTTGTTTGAGTGCCTCATTGTTGAGCCTTATTTCTTCTAGTAACTCCTCGTGAGTTTTTTGTATTGACTTTTCGAGTGATTTCCTAATGCTTTTACATTCCTGGTCT
>JZKD02S1652200.1:330884-363188 GCA_000966675.3 Picea glauca | reverse complement strand
AGAAATCATGGAGGGAAAAATAGTTTGAAGGAGAGGGCGAGAACTGGTGGATGAAGCATGGGGGGATGAGGAGGGCCGAAGTGAATGAATCAGGGAAAAATGAGGAAGAGGAATGCTCTGATACCAATGTTAAGATCACAAGGGGTTCTTAATGAACAAATTCACTCTGAATCCACAATAAATATATAATAATAATTGATTGTAAAAATATGATGATATTGCAAGGATATGGTCTACCTATATATATATGCGCTTTATGGTTTTTATGAAGAGTCATGACTTTTTAGTCATGACCCTTTTATTACATTAATGTTTATTTTAATTTATTTATTATTTTAATGTCTTTATATTATTTATTTATTGTAACAATTGTTTTATAGAATCATAGGACAAGAGTCCATGATAGATGTTACAAGATATGTTCTATATGTTCTACATCACTATGGTCACAAAGGTGCCATGTTTTATTGGGCCCACATTATTTCAAATGAAGTTTCCTTTCAGTTGGGAAACTTAAAAAAAAATAAGTTTCATATGACTTCTTATTTAATTTATGTTATATCCTACCATTATATATTTGAATGATCTAAAAATGAAAAGGTTTGTGTATACAAATTTGAAAGTGGAAAATGTATGTGTCTTAGGAAATTGGATCAAGTTGCAAGCACATAAAATTAATGAGTTTTTTACTTAAAATGAACAACATAAACATACATAAACAACCATAAAAAAAAGCACATAACACAACAAAATGATAAAGGATTTCACCCCTCTCTTGGGCTACATCTCCTGGTCCAACTTCCAATGGATCATTTTCATTATATTCTCAAAGTGTTAGAATTAGTGCTTTCAAATTCTCAAAATGAAAAATAGATGGCCCCAATGGCTCCAGAATGTCCAAAAACCCCTAGTTGGGCTCTTTCTACACCTAGTTTGGCCAAAAAATGAGAAAAATACACTTCCTGAAAATTTTTCCCAATAAATTGTTGTCTTTTCTCTAAAAAATGCACCTCTGTGTGATTGAATCCAACCTCTATGTGTTTTCCATGCCAAAACCCAGCACCACGCATTGTTTCACAAATCAGGTGGATTTTTCGTACCATTAGGGGCCAATGCCTCTCTCGACGAAGGTTATGGTCGCGTGGAGGGGTACGTGGCCAAGGGATAGGAAAAATGCCCGCACCCATTGGATTATCCATTGGATCTCCTGTGTTTTGGTCATGTGGTAAGGTTATTGTGTAGTGTGACCAGGGTTGGGGCTAATCCCCAACCCTTTTTTTTTCCATCAGAATGAACCTTACTTCATGCTTAAATCTTATTTTTTCACTTAAGGGTTAAGAACTACCATTAGGCGAGCTAGTGGCCTGACTATGCAAGTCTTTTCCCATTCCCAGAGATCATGGGTTTGACCCCGGTGGATTCCAAATAAACTTTTATCTAACAAAGGGGGTGCCACATGGCAGCCTCTGGCTAGGCCATGTGGTACCCTTTCATTTGCCTTCAAACATGCCACGTGTCAAACCAGGATTGGTCTACATCCACCACTTTCCAACTCAGCTGCAAAATCACCTGACACATCACCTATCTATGTCATTATGTACATTTGTACGATCAGCTGCCATGTGGCATGTACAAACTGTATAGTGAACATTTTTTTGTATGTTTGGGAAAATAGACATAACACAATATCTCTCTCATACGAACTCTATTTGAGCCCATTCAAGTTGCGTTGGGATCGTGAGGATGAGATCTATGCAATGAATCCATTTTCGAGCAATTTCTAACACTTTGATTTTTGAGCATTTTTTGATCCCCTGGATCATTCAAGATATACCATGAGAAAGAAACATGGACTACAATAAGGATACGTTGTAGTTCTGGTATCCTGCACTTTGGATGCATAAGGCTCCATATCATTTTTACCAAGTACATAGCGATTTATTTCCACCTTTAAAAACATGATTTATGGTTCCATTACCCCAAGACTGTCAATACAAGCTTCAACCTTTCTTGTATAAAAGGGAGTTTTTGAGGTTCTAGACTATTTTAGCTATATCCGACTATATGGTTTTCAAGGAAAAACATATTTACTCCCTAAGTATGTTTCTGATAAATTATTCATAGTTGAAGTATGCAAACAATATAAATTTTGGGCACACTATTTTAATGAGAAACAAATACATAAATTGATTCCATTACCATTGAAAATTATAGATATTATTGTCAAAAACATCTCTCACTTGGATGAGCTTTCTATTTATTTTGATCATTTCAAATTGAGATAAATTCACGAAATCTAGGGCTTTGACCCTAATGTCTTGTTCTCATCTCATATGTTCATATTTGGTTATTGTTCATCATTTACTAAGTCAAGTCAAATGAATGAAGGAGGAGGGTATAACCAAAACCACCGAGAAGGTTCCATTGATAAACAACAAGATGACATTGATAGTCTAGTTAGCAAAAATGAATAATAAAGACAAAAATGGAAAACCACAACAACTAGTAATCCTAGCTCACCAAAAATTTGTCATAAAAGTTCTTCAACAAGGAGAAAAGTTCATGGAAACAACCAAGAACAAAATAATTCTCTCGTTGGGAGATATGATGATGGAGGTGACAAAAAACCTTCGAAAATGGCTCTTGAAAAATCACATATATCCCCAGTAAGTATAAAAATGAAAAGATAGTCTGTTGAAAAAGCAATTCAAGAAGTCATGGAATTTAATGTTGAAATTGGAGAGCCTAATTGGGTTTAAAAGTGATTGATCAAAATTTATAGGATAGTGACAAAAGAATTGGCTTGTAAAGAACCATTGGTTTTTGAAGAAGAATAAGTCACTCTCCACCATGGTACATTTAATCAAAACTCAAATAAATTACAAATTGAGAAGTTGAATTTAAAAAATAAAAAAGTTGTTGAAAAATGGAGCTCAGAAATAGACACAACATGAGTAAAACCTTCTAAGGTTTTTCAATTTCATTAAGCCATAGGGGAATCCCTAAAATACTTCATTGATGAACAATAAAAGGAGAACCTAGTTATGAATAAGAGGATAAAAGAGTTAGAAGATTCTCTATTTCCCCAACCTTTGTTCATTGAACTCATTTATGCTATTAATCCACTTAATGTTTTGGAGGATATACCAGAATCAAACTCAAGATTAAAAGATGCTTCAAGGCTATTGACAACTATTAGAAAATACGAAGGAGATAACATTAAAAAGAGGGTCACTTTCATCCTTGATATTTGGAAATAACAACTAGTTCAACTGCTCTCTCCACGAGGATTTTAAATTTGTGAGTCGAGATTCATAGTTATTCATAAACCATATCAGGAAGAGGTACAAGATCAAGAAGGAGAAGTTGAAATTTTATGAAAAAAGGGTCTAGAATATTATTGATTCATTCAATTCCTTCAATATGTTTTTTTTTCCTCGATAGAAAAATCAAAAGGAAGACTCAATAACAATGGTAGCCTCTCTTTTCAATCCAAGTGACTCTTGAAATTATAATACGTTTCATGTCAAAACGAGTTTTTTCTCGTCAATACCAGAAAATCAAGATTATTGGAAGGTGTTTGAAAATGATGAACATGTTGTAAATTTCCTTGAAGATTTGAAACCAACATCATCAAGTGTTCCAAAATAAGTACAAATGCATCATAAAGAGGGACAAATAAATCAAAAGGAGGTTCAGGGATTGAGTTTTGCGTCTTTCCCAAGTATTGAATCACTCTTCACAAGGGATGACCAAACAAAAAACATTAACATAATGGATGGGTCTTTCCTTAGAAAGGTACAAGAGACCTAGAAGATAAATATTGGTGCATCTGAGTCTTCAAAATATACAAACATAAGTATTCATTGTATTACTAAAGAAATTGAGAAATATACTCTCCTCTTTAAAAAAAATCAGGATGATTTTGCATGGACCTATGATGATTTGAAATAATATGAAAAGTCCATATTTCAACACACCATGCCACTCAAATAAGGTTCCACACCTTTCAAGAAAAAATGATAATAATAAATCCAAAGTTGAAACCTGTTGTGAAGATGGAACTTGAAAAGTTGAAAAAGGCTGGCATAATTTTCTCAATCAAACATTCAAAATGGATATCAAACCTGATCATGGTCAGAAAGAAGAATGGTGAAATCTAACTTTGTGTATATTTTAATGATTTGAACCAACAAAGTTCTATAGATAATTACCCCCTTCCTAATATGGAAATGTTATTATAACAAGTCAGTAGTTAGACATTAATTTCTATGTTAGATGGATTCTTTGGATACAATTAGGTACTTGTTGTTGAAGAAGATAGCACTAAAATTGACTTTATTACACCATGGGGAACGCATTTTGATGTTTGAATTCCTTTCAAATTAAAAAAAGTTGGTGTGACATTTCAAAAATAAATGGATCATGCCTTCAATGATTTCATTGGAAAATTTATGACTGACTATCAAGATGATATAATTGTTCATTCAAAGTTGAGGGAATGCTATCTAAAACACCTCAAAAAAGTCTTTCAATGATGTAGAATCTATGGCATATCCCTCAATCCAAATAAATGAATGCTTGTAGTATCATAAGGAAATTTTCTTGGCCATATAGTAAGAAAACAAGGAATTTATATTGATCCAAAGATAATCAAAGCTATAAATGATTTAAATCCTCCCACATATTGTAAAGGGGTACAATCTTTCTTTGGAAAAATGAATTTTGTCCAGAGATTTGTTCCAGATTATGCCACAATTGTAAATCCTACCAATAGGTTGTTAAAAAAATATAAAAAATTTGAGTGGACCTCAGAAACTCAAAAGGCCTTTGCAAATATCAAGAATGCAATCACCATTTCTCCAGTTATTGTTAGTCATGATTTTGATAAAGAATTCATATTGTATTTATTTTCCTCAAAAGATATTATTTCTACTATATTGACTCAAAAGAATTTGAAAGGGGAGGGGCTTACAATTTCTTTCATGAGAAAAACTTTGCATGATTATGAATTAAAGTATTCTACCATAGAAAAACTAGCATTTTATTTGGTTAAAGGAATTGCTCATTTCAGAACTTATATTTTGTCATCTCATTCTATTGCTTATGTACCACATTATCTTATGAATATTTTGCTCAACCAACAATTTAGAGAAGGGAGATGGGATAAATGGATGGCTAAGCTCCAAGGGTATGACATAGAAATCAAACCTCTCAAAGATCTCAAAGGACAAGGATTATGCTAGTTAATCACTGGTATTGAAGCTGGGAATATAAATTCTCCTTATACAGAGGATGTAACCATACAATATTTGTCCATACCAAGGTCAAAATGATATAAATATGTTATATTTTATCTTAAATTTGGACAATTTCCTGTCGGTATGTCATCTAAAGAAAGGATATCTTTAAAAATGAAGACTAATCAATATGTTCTAGTCTTTGGGATTTTGTTTTGAACAAATATTGATGGAAATTTTTTAAGATGTTTAGATCATTCAAAAGCCCAAAAACCATTGTCATAATTCCATGAATGAGTATATGGGGGACACTTTGCACCTATAGTAATTGCGCACAAAATCATCAGAGTTGTTTATTAATAGCTGACTATGTTCAAGGATGCCTATTCAATGATAAAAAATGTCTTCCTTGCCAAAATTTCTCTAGAAAAATGAAAAGAGAGGTTATTCCTTTAATATCCATTTCAGCCGAAGGTCCATTTGCACAGTGGAGTTTGGATGTTATTGGTCCAATATGTCCAAAATCTAGTAAAGGGCATTCATACATTCTCATTGCCACTAATTATTTTACAAAGTGGCAAGAATTTGTGGCTTCGAACACTATCAATTAAAAACAATTGATTCTCTTTATGAACGATAACATTCTGTCCAGATTTGGTGTCCCTAAGAAATGACTAACAGATAATGGTTCTATTTTCATTGGGCTGAAATTCAAAAAGTTCTATGGAGAATATGGTATCTTAGTGGGACAATCATCGAATTATTATCCTCACGGAAATGGCCTAGCCGAATAAACTAATAAAACATTGATTCAAGTCCTCAAAAGGATAATTGCAACAAATAAAATAAATTGGCACTAAAATCTAGTAGACGATATTTTGGAAAGTCGACCCACTCCAAAGGGAAGCACTATAAATTCACCTTATAATTTGGTATATGGAAATGAGGCTATATTCCCCTAGACACCTGGAACTAAATGTGGTGGTTGTTTCTATAGGAATCAAAGACATGGAAGAAGTATTTGTTATAGCATAATTTGACACCATATATTCCTATGATGACTTATTTACCTAAGATACATCCTTTTCCCTTATTGCATAACCATTTCCCCCTTTTCCTCCTCAAAAATACTTTTAAATAACCCATTTTAGTTTATGTACATGACTCTCATTAAATCATCTTGTGTATGCTTGTTTCCATTCATCAACATGCATACATGTTAATTTGGCTCAAAAAAATAATAAATCCTAACTTTTAGGGTGGAGTTGATGGGTTCCTTAGGTTCCCGATCTCCTGTAGCCTTTCCATAACTACAACTGTAAAGACTGAGTATAAATTAGAGACTTAGGGTGGAGGAAAAACATAACAGAGGAAATGTATCCTTATGATGACATTTTCATTGTATTCATGCAAGTCCCCTTTTCCCCTTGCATCTAAGATTGTCCTTACCATCTAGAAACCCTTGTTTTCATAAGTTGTTTTCCCCCCATCTTGCCAGGAAGAAACCATTTCCCTTCCTTGGACCTATTTGAACATAAAGTATTGGAGGTATTTTTTATCATCTCTGGCCTTGGGTGGAGGAATTTGGAGCCCAATTTTAGGATCATGCTACAACGGTTACAAATTATAATCATGTTTTATGTTGTTAAGAATAAAACATCTCTTGTTTTCATCCAATTTCATAGGTTGATTCATGTTTCTAAAGCATGTTACATATTATAATTTGAATCTATTATGAAAGTTGTAATGATCATGTTTTAGTTAGTTATAGGATAACTGACTATTTTCAGTTTCTTGTCTCTTTGTGTGAAGTACATGTCAAAGGATTGTTGTGGAAGAGTATTGGAGTGAAAGTCTTTTGATGGGATCGACATCAAACGTCGAAATCTAGGTTTTTTCTCTTCTCTTTCCTTTGAAAGTTAGTTATTGCAAAGTAGTTATTGTTGATTGACTGCTTCATTTGAGTTTGATAGTGGTATTTTAGGGTGTCTCTCTATTGTATCCCTGACTCATAGCCATGGCACATTGTTTTATGTAACAGAATTGGCGACTCCACTAGGGATTCTCCCTTTTTGGATCATTAGGGGTGCTTGTGGTTTGCATTTATTTTGAAACTTTTTATGTGTCTTTAACCATTATTTATCATCCTATTAATTTTTAATCCTTCCTAAGTCTTCTAGGCTCTTGTCTTTCAAGTTTGAGGGGTTTTTTCACTGGGTGTACACGTGTTTCTTTGAGTATAGATGCATACATACATGGATTTTCTTGAACACGGTCACATACATACGTTAGTTATCTGTGAGACAGTTTCATACATGTTCTGGGATTGATTTTTTATCTTCTACTCAGATCACTAGAAGTTGGGTTGTGGTACTATAGGGTCTTGCTGGATCATGTGAGTCTTTGGTAATTTTTTTTTGGTTTCCATTATTTTTTTCTTTCTTTTGATCTCTCTATTGCATTTTCTGTTTTATGCTTTGGAACTAAGTTTTCCAAGTTTGTCTAAGTGTGTACTCTCTTTCATTTGACAATAGATGCATACATACTCTAACTTTACATAAGAGTTAAGCACATGTATACCTTCTTAAAAACACATAAGTGTTGGGTCATATACGCGCCCTATAGAAGGCCAAATCCCGTACATACGCGCCTTGTAGAAGAAAAAGGTGAATACATAGTTCATACATGCTCCCTTCAGTGATATAGAGCACATAAGATTATATACATGACCTACATTGGAGATAATTGCATACACCTCCAAAAGTGACTTTTTTGCTTATTTTTCATCCTCTTTGAAGCCCTGTTTTGGCTTGTTTGGGGGTATTTTTTGTGGCCTATAGGAGGTTGGTAAGTCCTTAAATTTGAATGGATTTTTTTTTTTTTGATCCATATATGTCTCCCTTTCATCCCTTGGATTGCGTGACTATAAGACTAGTATTGTTCTGTAACACATATGTTTCCCCCAGCTTGTAATTAATCATTACTTACAATTACCATGCCATGGCATGTGAAAAATGTAAATATATTATTGTTTATATTTTCCAACAACTAAATGTGGGGGTGAAGCCTTACAGTATTTACCATGATACCACTAGAGGAAATATTGGGGAAACCTGTAAAGAGGGTTCATCATGCCAAGATGACCCAATCCTCTTTGTTGAAATATTTGATCAAGAATAATAATCCTCAAGGAAAAATCAGTTAATGAGAGAAGGATTGGTGGTTGAAAAAACAACTACCGCAATGAATGGAAGCATGGAGGGCTTGGCTAAGAAGACAATTTTTTTTTATCCTGAAGTACCATAGAGCGTAGTCTTCCTGTAGGCCCAAATTGACACGAGTTCCTTCTGGCAGAAGGAATATGATAGGTCGAGAACCTTCCTGGGGGGGAGGCATGAAAGAATGTACTCGAAGGAAAACAAATAGAGAACATAAGATATTTTTGGAAGGGAGAGGAAGACCTTTCCCAAAAGAGGTATTGGAAGAAGACCATGGAACTCGTGGAAGAATTTTGAGTTGGAGCATAGAAGACCCAAAGCCCATATTGGAGAAAAGGAGGGTCACCGACTTGATTCTAGCTGGAAAGAAATCCAACTAGGAAGGAATATGAAAAAACCTATGGAGGCCCCGAGCTAAGTGGGGAAGAGGGGAGACTTCTGTTGTTTCCAGAGATATTAACTTAACAAGAGAAATAAGGCCACAATATTGATTCTAGGGAGGCATATGATAAACCTCAAAGAGGCCGGGGCTAGGTGGGGCATAATGAAAATCTTCTCCAAGCATAGTGAGGAGGAGAGTGGCCTCTAGGATTTTACAGAAGACCCACGGAATAGAGAGAACTCCCTAGTGGTATCATGGCTTGACATGGGGGTGGCCATAACGCTAAGAGTAAATGCATTTGATCCTACATTTGGGTGGAAAGGCAAACACCTACAATCAGTTGGTCGGATATCGACCGTAATAGATAATTATTTCATAGAATCTGTACAATTGAATTAAAATTCATGATTAAATGATTGTTTTTTCATTATACATATACATCCTTGATATATAGGGATGATGGCATAACATTGTACACTATTTGGATGTTATATAATTGTGAATTGGATGGCCTAGTTGACTGCAAATTCAAAGTAAAGTTCGAATATCATATCCCGTCAATGGATTTTTGTTATAAATCATTTTTATTCAAGGTGAAATGTTACTAATGGGTTTTAAATGAATCTTGTAGAATAAGGATTTGACCCCTGTGTTGGTTGGAAAGTAGTCAAGGGACTATCTAGGGACCAAACCTGGAAATATAGAGTCAATACATACTCTATGGGATAACTTTGAACCTGTCAATCCCTTAGAATTATCGTTTTCCTATTATAGGATTGGATTCTAAAGAGAAAGGCACTTCCTTCAAACCATTCTCCCTAGTAATCGTAGGCTCAATTCTGTGGCCTTAACCAAATCTGAGATAAAATATCATGCATGGATGATTTTAGGGGCTAGATTTCGCTCATGGGCTAATTTTCCATGGTTTTTCCAAAAACAATATTCGGTGTTTTAAAAATGATTCACCCAAATTTTATAGGATAAAATTATTTTACTTTAAAAATCGCCAAAATTTTATAAAAGCTATATAAAATCCTTAGAAATTTGAATGTTTTTACAAAAATATTGCCAAAAATTTATAGTTGGCATATGAAGGATTAGTAAGATTCGCCAAGGTTTCTACATTTTAAAATAAATTTCCATCCTTAAAATCATCCCTTAGGGGGCTTGTCAAAGTTCCATATGACTAGGATCCTCGAACCTTGCGCTACACTCATAAGGAGATAAGCTATCTGATCTTCGATACTTCGGAGGTTTGGGGCTATGGGATGTTATAAATTCACAACACTCTAATTCTGTCGAAGGAAACCTACTGACACGGTTACCAGAAAGGTTGACTGGAAACTAGAAGTTTCTTATCACTTATCGTGGAATCTGCCCTATCATTAAACCTTGACCAACTTTTCGTCCACGAAGTAATGCGAGCCGTCGATCCAAGGATATTCGGGATATTTCTTGACCGTTGGATATAAGCTATGGTTAGTTCAGTGTTGACTCATTCCGAGAGTTAAAAGGTGTTAAACATCTAGAACTCTCGAATTCTAAAGTCACAAAGTAATGTGGGTCATATATCTAAGGATCCTTCAGGACCCTTCTCTACCCTTAGATCAAGTATAATGGAATAATAGGGTAAGTAGTACCATCAACCGGTAACAAGTATCCATTCCCACTTTATGACCTCTTTGACAGGTAACCCTTCGAGGAATTGAAGGGTTAAGAATGGTAGGGGTCATAAAATCATGAAATCTTGAAGTGGTGAAATCCCTCCAACCGTCAAATAGAGGGGAGAAATTCGATAGCAATATGATCCATTGATTTGAATATTTGTTGGGATCCTTTCTCCACCATTCGATCTAGTAGTGGAAGGACAGTGTAAACACTTCAACGAAGTTTACTTCAGGAGTTCGTAGTAGATCATAGTCTGGGATATGGCCTGAAGTTCAAAGATTACTTAACTAATGGGATTAAATATATCTCATGATTAACCTTAAGATAAGTATGTGGGTGGGACTCTCTCTGAGATTCCATAAATTCTGAACTTCAGGACCGGGAGATTTGACATGTTGGTGCATAGGCCAAATGGCGAAGCACCGAAGGTCGATGCTGGACACACTGACCACATTGAGAGGGGGGTGAATCAATGTGAGGCTCTTTTTACAACTTCTTACAAAACTTTAGTTATCCATCACCATTCACAAAATCATTACTCATTAATTTTATTCACACTTAGTTGCTTGCATGTAAACATATCTCAATGACATATATTAATAATAAAGAACTATGCACCATCACAATAAAGAACACAAAGAACACTAGATATATGTATAAGTTTCTTTTGTATTACGGACTACAATCCTTGGGTTTTATCATCACCAACTCTCAATGCAAGACCCAACTTGTAGATTGCAACACCAACTAAGAAGAGGAATCCAATCCTCAAGTACAAGACCAATCTTGTAGATAGAAAGCAATCTGTCAAATTGTACCAATATTCTATACCAATACAAGTGCATCAACTATGCACAACACAACCTGTCAGCTCAACCTGTCTCATCAATCTCATCATCCAAATCTGATCTACTAACAAATATCAATTTGTTGGGGCTCAGAAACGTCCTATTCTCATCCACCTTTCCCTTCATCATTCTTCACATTTCATCACCCCATTAACCTTTCACGATATCATTTTCATAAATATACTTGGGTTTCACCTTATTGTTCTCCACTTTATTCATTTTAGTATTTAAAAAGAATTTGTGATTAAATGTTAGAAAATCGACATGTTTTCACATATATCTCAAATATGTGTGAGCTTTGTAATGTGTAGGAATATGAGAAGGATTAATTCAAAAGGACTTCTCGAATATTTCCTCCACCATTTCAATATTTGAGGAGATAATTCAAGCACATTCCAAGGAGAATATCATGGAGATTTGGTTGGAATATCTTATCCAAGATATATGAGAGATATGTGTGAGTATTTAAAGGGATTATATTTTGTAATAATGGGAAATATGTTGAGATAAAAGTGGATCTGTAATAATGAGATGGTTATCTTATCTTCAAGGCTCTCATGTATAAAAGAGAGTGCTCTCTCTTCATGAGAATTCAATTAGGAGCAATTAGAATTCAATCAATTGTAAGTAGAGAATTAGAGTAGTCATTAATGGTAGTCATTAGGATTCGAAAGAGAAAGGGATTCTTAGCTTTGATTCATGGTTTTGGTTTTCATGCTTTCATTATTATGTTATGAAGATTGATTTGGTTATTTTAATATAATATTGTTTCATTGGCGTGAGCTCACATATATTGTTGTGTCATTCAACTCTTCACTTGTTGTACTTGCTATTCCTTCATATAGTTCTCCATTTCTAGATTAATTCCTTCATGCAATTTCTCATTCCTAGATTAATTTTATGTATGCAACTAGATTAATTCAATTCCAAGTTGTGTGTTATATTAATGATTCAATTATAGTCGTGTGTTAGATTAATGATTAAATTTTAGTTGTAGCTTAAACATTAGATTAGATTAGTCACGCTTCAATCTTTCATATACTTTGCGTGTGCTTTGTCATTTTACGAGCCCCGGGTTGACAAATTAGATAGTTGGGTAAATACTACAATGCAATTAATTCAACATTAGTTCGGCCCAATGTAGCGACTGTTGTTTCTTTTGTTCCGATTGTTGTTCCTTTTGTAGGTCATGCTCTTCCTTTGAATAGAACAACTGTCATTCCCTTTTACGATTTTTGTTCCTTTACAGGTGTTGCATCTCTAGAGGTTGGGTATTGAAAACGGAAGGTAAGAACCTACGTAGGCGACAAGTAAAATGCTTGTGCCAGCGCCTACCTTTGGTTGATTCATAGAGGTTGTTTTTAGGACATCTTTAGAGCCCAACACAATCATCAAGTCAAATATCAACCATATGCACAATATCACCAAGTTAACCAACAAGATACCTCTAGCAATACACCATACTCTCCGTAAACCAAATATCATAAACCTTTACACAAGACCATGTGCCAAAACCATACATTTAATATTGTAGCAAGAATCAAGACCTATAACATACCATGCAACGATTGGAATAATTCCAATATGAAAATTTGATGTGGTTACCAAACTACCAAATTTATGGAGCTGCCAAATATGTTGCCATGGATTTGCTACCACGATTCTATTGTCGCAGTTTTGTTATCGTGATTCTGCTGCAACAATTTTTCTACCACGATTCCCCTGCCGCGATTTTTATTTCGTTCTTTTTCTACTTCATTTTTTCTTCCACACTTTTTTTGCCGCGATTTTTCTGCCACAAATTTTTTGTATCAATAATACCTGCCCAAATAACCTTTCACAAATGGATATTCAATATGCTCAAATATCATACTCATAAGAGGCCCTTTCTCTCTTATTTATACTTCCCCAAGAAGCT
Organism: Picea glauca; assembly: GCA_000966675.3. NCBI lineage: Eukaryota > Viridiplantae > Streptophyta > Pinopsida > Pinales > Pinaceae > Picea > Picea glauca. The sequence goes on along the minus strand of JZKD02S1652200.1, from coordinate 349,914 downwards.
TCCTCTAGGGGTTATCTTCTAACCAACTTACCCAACTTCTTTCTTTTGGGGCTAACCCACTTCTAACCACTTTGTCCACTTACAACCACTTTATCCACAAATGATAAACTCTCCACTTCTAGTTACAACAAATTTATTTTTAATTGTTTTGTTGTTGAAACCACTTAACCCATGACTAACCACTTTGATTGGTCAAATTATTCTAGGATCTTCTAGAATAATTTGACTTCTTTGACCTTCTAGGGGATTCTATATAACTCATGATAGTTCACCAACTTCACATGGCCATAACTCTCTAACTGTGAGGAGTTATGTGACATTCCACATATCAATGGAAACATAATGACATATACTATCCATTTGGAATAGTTTATCCTACAAATTCACTGATCTTCATTAAATTATTCCTCAATCAAACATGGGTTCCCTAACCACATTGTTGGGCTACTCAACCACCTAACCATTTGGAATTCACAAAGCATCTTCTTGTGAGGGTGATCCAGGTGGATATCGGTGGCCACCCACCATCTCCAACTAGCCCAAAACATGTTTTTGGCAATTTTGGTAATTTACTATTTTTAGCAGTTTTTAACTTCCGGGGCCATTTTGAGGCCCTAAACAATGTTTTTTGAGAAAATGGGGAACAAAATGGATCGTAGATTAATGTTTCTCATCCAAAAGTTGTATTCCTCAGATAGATATTTCCAACAAGCTATCATACACCTAAAATGAAGATCGTATGCAAAAGTTACGACCCCGGGAAGTTGATGCACCAACTTACCCAAACGGGGCCCACGTGACTTTTGGCGCTTCATCTCCCAGGGTTAGGTTTTTGGATGTCTAGGGTTTTTGGAATTCCTACTTATTGTAAAAAATGCCTTCAGAGCCTCATTGTAATCATCTTCTCACAAATGCGAGTAGCCATCACATCTCTTCTCAGAGATAAGCTACCACCATTCTAGCGAGTCTTTCACTCCGTACTTTTACAGTCTCTATACATTTATTTCATTAATAGAAATCGTGTATTACTGTATATCTATGAATATTTTTATATTTACGCTATATCTCTATTATATTGTTGTCTCTCTTGTAATATCTCTGAATATTTCTGTGTTATATCTCCGCTCTCATTTCGTGTCAAAAATAATTTGGATCAGTGGTATTAGAGCAAGATGCTCTTGATCATTTTCAGTGCATGTCCCCAATGAGGTCCGAGTATAGCAAGTTGGGTCTCGAGCTTGTCTCTCTTGAGGAAAATATCTCTTCCACACCCAAGAAACCCTCAATGGCGGAAGAAAATAAAAAGGACGGAGCAGACGATCCTATCAGTCTGTTGCTTGAGCAAGCTCTCACGCGACAGAGGGACGAAATGATGGAGATTTTTTCCCACATCCTTCAACGCCTATCGATAGCATCAGGCGCATATTCATCAAGAATCCACTTTGGAGGCACCTCGCCTTTCAAGGTACAGGTATATTTTGATATTCCTGTATTTGAAGGTCAAATAGATGCAGATGCCCTAGATAAATGGTTAAATCTGCTAGAAGGTTATTTCTCTGTTCATAATTTTTCCGACAAGGAAAATATCACCTTCACACTCCTTAAGGCTCTCCCCCATGTCAAACATTGGTGGGAAACTTACTGGGAGCAGAGTTCCATAAAGGAGTCTGGAATATATGGGGTCGAGCCCACTTGAGATTTTTTTGTGGATGTGGTAAAGGAACATTATTACCCTGTTGGCAACTATGAGGACCAGTACATGAGATGGACCACACTGCGGTAAGAGAAGGGCCAAGAAGTTCCAGAGTTCACCAATACCTTCCATACCTTGCACACCAAGCTGGGTATCAAAGACTCCGAACAACATTTGGTTCTGAAATACCGTGGGGCTCTACACAGATACATCCAAACTGAAATGGATTTTCTGGACATCTCATCACTCGGTGCTACCTATCGATATGATGTTAAAATCAAGAAGAAATTTAAGCACCAGAACAAATGGGAGTTCAGGTCTACAAATCCACAACAACCAAAGTATGGCAAAGACAACCCTAACAAACAGTCTCCCGAAAACCAGTCCAAGCCACAGGAAAAGAAGGGTCACGGGAAGACAAAGAAGAACACCGAAAAATGGTGCGATTTCCACAAAAGCCCCTAGCACAACACCGATGAATGTCTCTCAAAACAGTCATTGGTGGTCGAGATCAAAGACAAGGAGCCAAACCCTGATTTTGAATTTGATTCTGCAAATAATGGGAAAAGAGAAATCATCAATGCAGACCCCACTGCTATTGTCGCGACCGCAACAATTCAACCAGAAGAACCAACAGATCTTGAAGAGGGGGAGCACCTTTGTCATTCATAGATGTGGGTGAAGGGGACCCCACTGCATTTTATTGTTGATAGTGGAAGCCAAAACAACCTCATCTCAGCAGAGGTCATCAAACAGTTGGGATTGTCGACAACACCACACCCGCAACCATACATCATCGGGTGGCTTCGCCAAAGACGAGATCTTCATGTCAGCCAGCAGTGTCGATTGTCATACGGAATCCAACCCTTCAAGGATGAGGTATTATTTGATGTTGAACCACTGGATGTCTGTGATGTTCTCTTGGGCCAACCATATATGTGGAAACACCATGCTATCTATGAGTCTCGACCCCGTAGTGTCATTATTACTCTGGGGGGTTATCTCTACAGGATACCAGAGGTAGTTCCAACTACTGCCCCACCTAAATAGTGCCACAAGGTAGTATCTCATACTACAAAATTCATCTTCTCCACAATCTATTCAAAAAGGGAACAAAAGGATACTGTAACCACCACAGCTTCGCCCCAAGCACCTTCTATCCAACAGAAGTAGGTCGACAAGGTTGCAACAAAGCACAAAGGTTTCTTCTACACACAGTCATTTAAAATATCCAGACTTTTTAAAAAGGTCCAAACCTTCCAGCCAAAGGTTCGTGATAGCCTTCAACAAGCTAAGTAATGCCACATCTCCAGCAAGGCAAGCAGATCACCAAGATTCAGATTCAGCAATCGCTTTCCCCTCTCCCCCGGGAACTCAACGCAATGGAGACCATTTCTTCCTAAGGAGGGAGGATTGATCTAGGTGGATATCGGTGGCCACCCACCTTCTCCAACTGGCCCAAAACATGTTTATGGCAATTTTGGTAATTTACTATTTTTAGCAGTTTTTAACTTCCGGGGCCATTTTGAGGCCCTAAAAGATGTTTTTTTGAGAAAATGGGGAGCAACATGGATTTTAGATCATGTTTCTCATCCAAAATTTGTAGTCCTCGAATAGATCTTTCCAACAAGATTTCATACACCTAAAACATAGATCATATGCAAAAGTTACGACCCCAGGAAGTTGAGGCACCAACTTACCCAAATGGGGCCCACATGGTTTTTGGCGCTTCATCTCCCAGGGTTAGGTTTTTGGATGTCTAGGGTTTTGGGCATTCCTACTTATTGTAAAAAAGGCCTTCAGAGCCTCATTGTAATCATCTTCTCACAGATGCGAGTAACCATCACATCTCTTCTTAGAGATAAGCTACCACCATTCTAGCGAGTCTTTCACTCCGTACTTTTACAGTCTCTGTACGTTTATTTCATTAATAGAAATCATGTATTACTATATATCTGTGACTCTTGTTATATTTCCGCTATATCTCTATTATACTGTTGTCTCTCTTGCAATATCTCTGAATATTTCTGTGTTATATCTCCGCTCTCATTTCGTGCCGAAAATAATCCGGATCAAAGGGATTTCACCATAAGGGGACCATTTTGGAGTTTATCCATTTGGTTCTTCCTATCAACCATGACATGAGATTAATGATACAACTCCATTTAATAGCAACACATCATTATGACACCACTTGACATCAACCCTTTGACAAAAATTAAATCAATGACAGTATAACCAATAATCAATATATCAATGATACAAACACATCACTATGACAATACTTGACATCAACCCTTTGACATCAATCCTTTGACATCAATGATAACATAGTACAACAGTCAGGGTATGTGGCAGGAGTTATATAACTTTGGAATTCTGAGAATTTGAGACTTCAAGATATTTGAGGATGTAGGAAGGTGTGTTAAACACCAAAGTGATGAAGCTCCGAAGAGCCGAAGTTCCCTTGTTGTAGTGTCCAACTCCGATTGGATGAGCCCACATACACCATGATGATGTGTCTTACCTGGATAATTCCATGTGGCATCATGGGATTGGTCGCAATTTAGGTACATGGATGATTTTAGGGATGGAAATTTATTTTAAAATGTAGAAACCTTGGTGAATCTTACTAATCCTTCATATGCCAACTATAAAATGTTTGGCGATATTCTTGTAAAAATATTCAAATTTCTAAGGATTTTAAATAGCTTGTATAAACTTTTGGTGATTTTTAAGGTAAAATAATTTTATCATATATAATTTGGGAGAATCATTTTTAGAATAGAGAATCTTGTTTTGGGAAAAACCTTGGAAAATTAGCCCAAGAGCAAAATTTATCCCCTAAATTCATCCCTGGTTAGGTATGGAACCCCCACCCCTTATCAATCCTAATCTATGTGATAAGTGAAAATTAATATAATATGTCGTATCTAATGGTGGATTGAGATCCACCATATATCCTGGAGTGGAAAGAGACTCTTGAACTTCAGGTCTCTGGGGAAGTTTATAGATCTACACAAGAATCGTTGAATGGTCGAAGACCCAGTATTCACGAAGGCTACGAAATGATATTCCCTGCAACCGCTCCTCCCATGGCCATGCCATCTCTAGAGGATGATGAATGATGTCATGTTAGTTCCATGTAGGATGGTACAAATAATGTGGAGCCACATGGCCTTTGATCAACGATACCCAAGAAGTTTAGAGAGCCATAAATTCTGACTCAAAAATCGGTTTTGGATGAGTTTATAGTCCTTGGAAATATATTGGAGAGCAGAAGGAAATGGTGCTCTTATTCTAGGAACTCAGAGAAGCTATAGGAAGGTGAAAAAAATATATACCCCATCCCTTAAAAGGTTACTTAAGGGTTGGGTGTGTGACCATTTGGTATTAGAGAAGGAAACAACACTTGACCTGCTTGGGCTGATGAAAGAGTCAAATAACTTTATTTTCTTAAGAAAACTTTAAGGGGTAGGGAACCCTACCCTAACCTATATATCATAGAAATATTTAAACACTAGGCATGGATGGTCTATAAATCATCCATAGGACTGGTATAACAAGGCAAAGACAAGATTGTTAGAAAAGTTCCCCTGTGTTGGAGAAGTTTATCTATTATCTGCACAAGCCCTTGGTTGAGGTTTCCTTTTGGAAATTTTCTACAACATAAAAGTTACATGAGAATTTGTAGTAGAGGAAGCATATTGTTGCTTTGGTAGAATGATAGCTACTCCTACACGAGTTGGATTATGTGGATAGGAACTAATAGAAAGACTTGGATGTGAATGGAATGAAGAGGTGGCAAGGTTGTCTGCAAATGTGGACTTACGAAGCCTTAGTTAATTAAATTTGTTTCTTAAATAAGAGAATTGGCCTTGTGAGTATAATTATCCATGTCTAGAGGCCTTATGGAAATATGTGAGGTCAACTTACTTGACTTGTCATAACTGAAAACTTGTTATTGGGATAATCTCTTTCTGCAGATTAAAAGGGAGTCCTATGGAATAAGAATAACCCTCATGGAAGAAGTGAAGTGATATGAGAAAGTTCAAAGGATCATGGTTGTGCTAAGGGTGTGTATATCCCTACTAACTTAAAGGGTGTGGTTATGCATGAGAATGCAAGTGATAAGAAAGTGGAATACAACTACACTGCAGGCATGGGTAAACTTCTTGGTTCATATAGACTTATTATAGTTTGTCATTGAATATAAAATAAGGTGAGTTCATAGATCATATGGTTAGTAATAATCTGACTATAGCAGCATAAGTAAAATGTTGATGATGTTGATTTTATATTACACTATGAGGATAAAGGTAGAATGGTTAACAAAATGTTGATACCAAATGTGGTAAAGGAAGTGTTGGGGCACATCTAGATGACTAATGGTTCAGGTTGACATCCAGATGTGGATGGTATCCATATAAGTATGGCTTGGTTTTCTCAAGTAGTAGTGAGAGGGAATATAGAAAAGGATTCCCTTGATAAAAAGGTCTATTAACCAAAATGGTTTGAGGCATGAAAAAGAATCTTGATAAGATGTCTTGTTTCCTTGGGCACTGTTGGAAATTTCCCAGATGGTATTTCTGATTTGTTGAATAATTTTATAGTAGTTGAAGCAAGAATTCATTCTTGTTGGTTGTTGTCATATGGAAATGGGTACATAGTGATGATTATGTCTGTTAAAATTGCCATGTGGATTTCATGTGAATGACTGTAAGAAATCAACAGAGAGGGAAGCTCAGTGTTGAGTATCTGTATGAGACTTGTCATAAGAATGGCAGTAAGATCCTAGGGAGAAGGATATGGAAGTATGATATGTCCATGTGTATGAATTACATGGAAAAGGTGAAAACAATGAGCTTTCATGATGAATAATTAGCTATGTTTGTATATGCTTGAGTGCATGGATTTAATGCATTGTACGTTTTCTTGATATGAAGATTGATATTAAGACCAAATAGATATGAATGAATGATATTAAATGTGCAAGTGATACACATATATGATGTATGAGTATAGGTATACTAAAGGAACATTGTGACTGCCTGAATGAGTGGAATGTAAGACAAGGATTGGACTTTCCAAGATTGAATGAATACCATGGATGCATGGATGACTCTATTCTGAAGAGTCATGAATACTTTTTTTTGAATGATAGCATGAGGGGAATGTGTTCCATTCCCTCAGGAAAGGATATTATATATTGATGAAAGAGTAAATGAGCAGGGATTCTCCATTGTCATGATAAAAGGAAACCTGATTAGGCTTTTAAAGGTTGGATGTAAATGATCATGAATAATCATGAACTAACTAAATTTCCATATATACATAAAAGAAACCTATAAGTGTGCCTATAGTAGACACACATTATGTTGAAGCATGTAGTAACAACATTGTGCATGACAACACAATGGGATAATGTGCATATGTAATTCAACATTCATCATAAGAATCCAGGTTTATATTCCCTATGGAATATTGGTAAACAACTGAAATGGTAAATTTGAAGTTGACTCAAGGTTGATTCCATCATAAATAGTGATGGATATGCAATAAGGAAGTTGCATACTGAAGGATTTCACTGTGGAGGAACTATGTAAAGAATTTGTCAGGATAACATAGTCCCAACCTTAATGACTACTGAGAGTTGGGCAGTGGGATGCAAGGATATATATATATAAGAATCCTAGATTAGATTCTAAAACATAATGCATAAATGGAAGAATAACAAATGAATATTGGAAATTATGATAACTAAATGGTAATGTGAAGAATGTGCAGGTTCATAATTCATTATGAACAAAAAATATTGTTGTTGTAGCATGTTGATGTATCCAAGAAGGTTAAGGTGAACCTAACCAAGGCTTCTCAAGGAAAATATAAGGAAGATCCCAACATGGAATAAAATGTAGAAGAAAAAAAGGAGAAATGAAGGCATACCTTTCTCACCCTAAAACTTTGAATTGTTTAACAAAGTTGTAAGCCTTAAAAGAGTAGTTGTAGGAACAAGTACAACTAGTAAAAGGAAAAAAAATTAACAAACATGTATAAACTTGGTTAAAGCCATGAATGAGTAAAGGAAGACAGGCCTTGGGAAATAATTCAACTGGACTGGAAGTCCAGGGTTGTGTAGAAGGAGTTGGAAAAAGGGGAAAGTCCCTTGACTCCTTTATTATTGTCTATTGTGATTCTCTAGAATGAGAAACTAATATGTTGATACATGTAAATGTTTTTAGCATGAGGATATTGATAGTTGTATAACTATAGATACAACTGAAAATTGGATTGTGATTACACTCATGAAAACATTAAGGGTAATGTGGTAGAGTGCATAGAGATATGTTGGGGCATATCTGAATTTTTTTTGCCGATTTATATACATGAAATTTAATCAACATGACCACTGGAATAAATTTGAAAGTGATAATTCATTTTTATGTAGGAAATGATTGGAACTATTGGGAAAGATAGTTGCCAATGATGGACAACCTCAAGTAGAGGATGACTATGAGAAGGTTGTTGTTGAAAAAAAAATGTTGAAGGGGATTTGGGAGCCCATGAAGCACAACTGATGAGGTAATGTTAGAGAGGGTTCTAGTAGCCATAATAGGTATAAAATATCTCATGCTCATATGACATGGGAATGCAAATGGATTTGGTAAGAATCCCTTTTGAAAATATTTCATTATCTTAATGATATGAAAACAATTTTTAGTGTTTGTTGTATGCCATTGCTACCTAAGTAGGGTAAGATATAGGAAAAAAAAATCTGAATAATGAAGAGAGGAAATCTATGGCATTCAATGATTATTTAGAATACTTAAAAAAAAAAAAAATAATTGATAAGTAGTATTGTGGATACAGTTACCAATCAAGAGTGATTGGGAACAAAAGTGCTCATAGGTAGCATATTGAAATTGAACGCATTAAGTAAATGTGTGCTTGCATAAGAGGGAAGACAATGTATTGCCCATTAAGGAAGGAGGACCTTCCAATACTCTACCTGAATTGTAGAGGCGTTAAAGAAAACGAAATTTGGGTGGCCATGAGTGCTGGCACCTTGGTTACCAATGAAGAAAGAGTGCTTGAATGCATTCATGTGAAAATTTTAGTTTCATGTATGTTGATTTGAGATCATGATCAACTAAAGCAGGAAAAACATAGTCCTGCTATAAAAAATATGTATAAAGGAACTATTTGGTAAAAGGTTGGTTGATTTCCAACCCACAAGGGAAAAGTGCCTAATGTAAAAAAAGTAATAATCCGAAAATCAATGCAAGGGTGCAGTATGTGTAAATATGACCATGGAAAATGGAACATTGTTTAAATTCATTTGATGCATGATTGTATGTCAAAATCCTTGGTATGCTAAAGTAAAACATGAGTAAGGAATGATATTTCATTTTTGAGTAAATGAATTGATTGTTAGTAAGCACAATTCTGAAATTGTTTGTGAGCCAATGCAATTGTGCAATGAAAAATATAATGTGCATGAGAACTAACAATTTTTTGGCTGGTTGAAGTTGAAATTGTAGGAAGAAGGGTCTTGGATATGGCAGTGTTGTAAGCCCATAAGGAAAACCAATTTCCTATTGAGACAAGCCTCTATGGGAAGGAAAATCCCATACTTGTGAATATGGTTCCTATGTGGAACAGATCTGAAAATAAAATGTGTAATTTGGAAATCTATGGGTGACATATTTGCAAGAAAATTCTGAATTTGAAATTGAAGATAACATCTCACAAAATTTATGTATACATGTGATACAGGTGAGAAGAAAATGATTTTTCTAGGGAGGAAAAATGAAGGCTATCAAAGCTAGAAAGCATGAAAAAGGATATTGTTGTGACATGAGAACCCTGTGGTAAGCCATGATCTCCCTAGAATATGATGTGTTGTGGTAAAATAAGCTAGAGGGATGCCTTGGAAGAGCGATTCAGAAGGAATCCTCGGCTATAAAACTTGATGAAGTCTCTAGAAATCTTCTTGTGCAAGAAATAATTGGAAAGGAAAGATGGATCAACTGAGGGACTATATAATAGAGAAGGGGATGCCTGAGCCTAGGCTTGGAGGGTGAGTCAAGGAAAACATTTAGCCATAATGGGATTGGGATCATGCACACAATGGGTATGTCAAAGAAAATAGTGAGCCAAGTTAACAAGATAGACATATGGATGCAGATCCATGAACTACATAGATAAGTATTGTGTTGGATTATGAAAATTTCCTCTTAAATTTTGAACAATGCTAAAATGTTTTTACATGTAATTGTGATTGATATGCTTGTTTCTTGAAATTATTGTAGGCATGTGACAAAGGCAAAGAGTTTGGAAAGGACCAGACTATGAGGGAAAATAAGAAGGTAATGTTGAAGCAGTTGAATGACAAAGGCATGACAAGTGTTACTGATAAAGAACACCAAGGACAATGTTCCTTTGAAGGGGGAGGGGATTGTAACACCCATTTTTCCCCTAGCTTGTAATTAATCATTACTTACGATTACCATGCCATGGCATGTGAAAAATGTAAATGTATTATTATTTATATTTTCCAGCAACTGACTGTGGGGGTGAAGCCTTGAAGCACTAGCCATGATACCACTAGAGGAAAGAGTGAGGAAACATGTAGAGAGTGTTCATCATGCCAAGATGACCCAATCCTCTTTGTTGAAATATTTGATCTAGAATAATAAGCCTCAAGGAAAAATCAGTTAATGAGAAAAAGATTGGTGGTTTAAAAACCAACTACCCCAATGAGTGGAAGCATGGAGGGCCTGGATGAGAGGGAAGAAAATTGTTAGCCTGAAGTACCACAAAGCACAGTATTCCTGCAAGCCAATATTGAGCTGAGTTCCTTATGATAGAAGGAATAGGACAAGACCAAAACCTTCCTTGGGGGGGGAGGTGTGAAAAAATATACACGAAGGAAGACAAAGAGAGAACAAAAGATAGTTCTAGAATGGAGAGGAAGAAATTCCCGACGATAGGTCAGAAGACCATGGAACTCATGGAAGAGTTATGAGCTGGAGAATAGAAGACCCAAAGACCATATTGGAGAAAAGGTGGGTCAAGGGATTGATGCTGGCTAGAAATAAATCCAACTAGGAAGGCATATGATAAGCCCTATGGAGGCCCTGAGCTCAGTGGGGAAGAGGGGAGACTTTTTTTGTTTCCAGAGATATGAACTTATCCAAAGAAAGAAGGCCATGAGATTGATGCTAGGGAGGCATATGATAAACCTTGAAGAGGCCAGAGCTAGGTGGGGCATAAAGAAAATCTTCACCAAGCATAGTGAGGAGGAGAGTGGCCTCCAGGATTTTTCAAAAGACCCGAGGAACATAGAGAAATACCTGGTGGTATCATGGCTTGGCACGGGGTTGGCCATAATGCTAAGAGTGAATGCATCTGAGCCTATGGTTATGAGGAAAGGAGAACACCCACAGTCAGTTGGTTGACTATTGACTGTAATAGATAAGTATTTCATAGACTTTGTATAATTGAATTAAAATGCATGATTTAATACTTTTATTTGAGCTATACATATACGTACTTGATATATATGGATGATGGCATAACATTATATCTTATTTGGATGCTAGATAATTGTGAATTGGACGACCTAGCTGACTATAAATTCGAAGTAAAGTTCGAATATCATATCCGGTCAATGGATTTATGTTTTAAATCCTGTTTAGCCAGGGAGAAATGTTACTAATGGGTTTTAAATTAATCTTGGAGCATAATTCTTTGACCCCTGTGTTGGTTGGAAATTCCTCAAGGGTCTATATAGGGAACAAACCTAGAAATATAGAGTCTATATAGAATCTATGGGATAACTATGAACCTATCAATCCATTAGAATTATCATTGTCCTATTACAAGATTTGGATTTTGAAGCGAAAGGGGCTTCCTTCAAACCATTCTCCCTAGTGACCGCAGGCTCAAGTCCGTGACCTTAACCAAATATTGAATAATATATGAGAGTGTAGCCCTCCGGGGGCTTGTCAAAGTTCCATATGACCAGGACCCTGGAACCATGTGCTACGCTCATAAGGAGATAACATATCCGAGCTTCGATACTTCAAAGGTCCGAGGCTCTGGCATGTTAAAAATTCGCAAGACTCTAATTCTGTCGAAGGAAACCTGCTGATATGGTTACCAAAGACTTTGACCAACAACTGGCGATTTCTTATCAATTATCGTGGGATTATCCCTATCATTAAAACCTGACCAAATTTTTAGCCACGAAGTAACATGAGTGATTGATCCAAGGATACTCAGGACCCTTCCTAACCATTGGATATAATCTACGGTCAATTCAACTTTGACTCATTCCGCGAGTAAAAAGGTGTTAAATGGTTGGAACTCTCGAATTCTGAAATCATGAAGTAACATGGGTCATAGATCTAAGGATCCTTGTTAACCCTTCTTTACTTTTAGATCAAGTATAGTGGAAGGATAGGGTAAGCGGTACCATAAACCAACAACAAGTAGCCATTCCCACTTTATGACCTTTTTGACAGGTAACCCTTCGGGGAATTGAAGGGTTAAGAACGATAGGGGTCACAGACTCATGAAATATCGAAGTGGCGAAATACCACCAACTGTCATATAGAGGGGATACATTCGGGAGAAATATGAGTCGTTGATCTGAGGATATGTTGGGATCCTTTATCCACTGTTTGATCTACTAGTGGAAGGACACTGTAAGCACTTCAGTGAAGTTTACTTCTAGAGTTCGTAGTAGAGCGTAACCTAGGCTATGGCTCAAAGGCTGGAGATTAATTAAATGAAGGGATTAAAAATATCTTGTAATTAAACTTAATATAAGTACACGCGTGGGAACCTCTTAGGGATTCCATAACTTCATAACTTCGAGACTCCAGGAGATTTGACATATTGGTGCACAGGAAAAAAACCAAAGCACCGAAGGTCAAGGTACGTGGCAAGAGTTATAGAACTTTGGAACTCCATAACTCTAGGTCTTTGAGATATTTGAGGATGTAGGAGGGTGTGTTAAACACCGAAGTGACGAAGCACTGAATCTCCCTCACTGTATTTTCCAACTTCGATTGGATGGGCCTGCGTACACCATGATGATGTGGCTTACTTGGATAATTCCACATGGAGTCGTGGGATTGGTTGCAATTTAGGTATGGGAACCCCACCTCTTTTCAAGCATCATATATGTGATAATTGTGGAGTAATCTCATCCGCCAGATCTAATGGTGGATTGAGATCCACCATAGATTCTGGAGTGGAAAGAGACTCCCGGACTTCAGTTCTCCAGGGAAGTTTATAGATTTGCACAAGAATCGTCGAAGGGTTGAAGACTCGGTATTCAGGAAGGCTCTAGAGTGATATTCCCTGCAAACTCTCCTCCAATGACCATATCATCTCTATAGGATGACAAATGAGGTTGTGTCAGTGCCATGTAGGATGGTATGAATGAGGTGGATCCACATGGCCTTTGACCAATGATACTTGAGAAGTTCAGGGAGCCATAAATTTTGACTCATAACTCAGTTTTGGATGAGTTTATAGTCCTTCGAAATATCCCAGAGAGAAGAAGGAAATGGTTCCCTTATTCAAGCAACTCAGAGAAACTATAGGAAGGAGAAACAAATTTATACCCCATCCCTTAAAAGGGTACTTAGGGGTTGGGTGTGTGACATGTTCTCGGGATCTCAATTTTATGGTCATTGTTGCAGTCATTTCTAAAACTTGAGTTTTTATTTGAGTTCAATACTTTTATTTTTTGCTTTCATTTGATTTTTAAAACATAAAACAACAAAAGTTTTTTTCTTGTAGCATCTTTTATTAGTTTTTTCTTTGGTAGAAATTAAAAGAAAATGAAAAAAACCTAGTTTGTTGCTATTTAGGTTTATTTTCTCTATTGCATTGGTTTGCTTTATATTTGAAAAAGAAAAATATATTAGCATAGGATTTGTTTTTATTCTCATCTTTAAATCATTTCAAAGGAAAAAGAACAAATAACATCCTTGTGTTTTCTTCTTTTTCTTTTCTCAAAAGGTTGCATTGTGCATTTTGCATCAGAAAGAGAAAAGATTGCATTTCAAGGTTTGAAAGTTTGTTCATGCATTTTTACTTTTTGAAACTCTTTTTCATTGAATAATTAGTGTAATTTTTTTTTTGTCTGTGTTCTTATAAGTTTCATTTTTGCAATATTCTCAAACAACTTTAGTTTCACTTCCATACCCTTTGAGTAAAAAACAACTACTAAAAATGAACGCTAAATTTAAATTTTACTAGACATTGTTTCTAAGGTTCACAAACAAGTTTAAGGTTAGGGCATTGGATTAGGATTGGAGAGGTAACTCTCCAAGGCCAGTTAAAAACCATAGGAGTTTGATATAGGGAGAATAAAATCCAAATTTTGTATAATTATAGTTAGGATCCTCCTCTAACACATGAGTTAAACATGAGGTCATGTGAAGAAGAGTCGGGGATATTACCCCTCTGAAGCTTGACTACGCATAATGGAGAGATCGTATTTTGGGGGTTTTATAGTGCCTTTAGCTCCATGGGAGGAGACAATTTCAAATATTTTGACTTTTTTACCCTGCCCATACGTTCAATCCCGACTTTCGACTATACCCCCAGAACGTTGACTACAAGTTGGTATCCATAGTTTCTTTTCCTCAGTATCTCAAAGGTGATTGCAGGGGGTTTTCGTGGTACCCGAGGGAGACACTGTATCACTCTATCAGTACCCCTATAGGGTTACTCTTGAATTGAGGGTTAATGGTAAGTGGAGTTTGGGGTAACTACTTCTCACTCCCTTTTGCATCGGTCTCGGGACTTGATCATCCTATTCCAATATCTAGAAGGTCCCTTTCCGCTTTTTCATTTCTTTGGACTGAGGACCTTATCCACTTGGGCTGAAGTTTTGGAGAAGTTGTTTATTTGCGATGTTTCTCTTAGGAATTTTTAATGGAGTGATACTTTGTATAGTTGGCCTTAGGTTGTGTCTATATCACCAATTTTGGATATTTGATTCAAGGTGGTTGAAAAATTGATTCGTTGGTCAGGAAGGACCCCTGATATTTCTCTTGAAAGCATGGATCCACCCCATAGAAGGCATGAGTTTTTATACCACTAGTTCACCAGAGTCTGTGTGTGAGACTTTTTAGAACATGATAAATCCCACAAGGAATGAAACTGTGCATAAGAAAAGAATGGCCAAAGTTATTGTAGATACCAACCAAGGGACTACTTCCCAAGGGGATTCTCTTTCTTTTCCATTCTTTGGAAACATTGGTACCCCCTTGATGGCCACTTTGAACATTCCTGGGTTGAATGTAGGACTACTGGTTTAGTTCTGGACCACTCTTAATGTCCCAAATTCTCTTGATTCTTATTAGATAATCACCTTATGTTATGGGCATCGTATGGATGTTGATCCTTTACCTTCTACATTCAAAAAGTATACTCTTTCTCCTTCTTACTCTTCTGGTGAAAGTATAGCTACTAGTAACTATAAGTATAAAAGGAAGAGGAAGAAGAAGAGTAAGAAGAAAAATTCATGAAACTCAGTGAGTCATGTTGGAGACCTTCTCTTGATCTCTACTAGTCATGTTGGGGGTAAGAAACAAGTCATTGCAAGTCATGATGGGAGTGAAAGTCTAGTCACTGCAAGTCATACTTGCACAAAGTCACCAGCCTTTGCAAGTCATGTTGGAGACCAACATTTGGCCTTTGCTAGTCATGTTGGGAGCATGAAACCAACCTCTTCTAGTCATGTTTGAGTTATGTAAACAACCTCTACAATTCATGTTGAAGACGAGCAACCATCCTCATCAATTCATGCTGGGAGAAAAAGTCTAGTCACTTAAAGTCATACTGGCATTTGTTCTCCATCCTATGTGAGTCATGTTGGGGGGAAAAGTCTAGTCACTGCAAGTCATTCTATCATTAGTTCACCAACATCTATGTTTCATGTTGGATATCTACAACTAGCCATTGCTATTCATGCTAGGGGAAAGAAACTAGTCGACACTATTCATGCTAGGGGAAAGCAACTAGCCTCTGCTAGTTGTGTTGGAAAAACATCACCAACCTCTACAATTCATGTTGGATATGAGAACCTATCCACTACAATTCATGCTGGGGGAAACCCACCATCTGTTGCAAGTCATGTTTGGGTCATTGAATTTTTAAGAAACCTAGATGAATGGGACATAAGCCTAAGTTCCCTTGTAATATTTGAAAGGGATATCACCTTACTCATTTGTGCCCTTATATTATCATGGTACAAAGAGTGTGGTCCTTGTATAAAGGTCCTTCCAATTCTGAGTCATCTTTGGTTTCCTAAAAATCTATTCAATCATTGTTTGATGAAGTGGTTGTGTCAATGCAATCTTCAATTGATACCACTCTCGTTTTGGGGGGTGATGCATCTCTTGAACTTATTGTCTCAAATCCTATTTAAACAATGGCTGAGGAAGTGGTCATGTCGATGCAATATTCAACCAATCCCACTCCTCTCTTGGAGAGTGACGAGTATACCAAATTGGTCTCACTGATGCGATCTTTGGCTGATCCCACTCTTCTTTCAGGGAGTGATGCATCTTTTGACGATGTCTTTAGCATTTCTATTTTAGTACCTTCTGAACAAGGGGTAAATCCACTCTCTTCGAGTATGCTCCTTCCAAGTCCTAGGATGGTTTTCTTTGATTGGAATGATCTTGTTGAGTCTTGTATTCCTTCTTCTGCACCTTTCCAAATAAGTATTAAAGTTAATTCAATGGATATTTACCGATGTATTGTAGATGAAGGATCCTATCAAGTATTTTACCCTCCTTGGCTTGGAAAGTTTTGGGTTCTCCAAATCTTGTGTCAGCTAACACTGAGTTGCTTCCTTTCAACAAAAGACCTAGTGAATGTTTTGTGATTCTTCCTCAATTTCCTATCACGTTAGGTAGGAAGAATGTCCTAGTTGATCTGTTAGTGGTTCCAAGCCCTTTAGATTTAAATATACTTCTTGGGTGTGATTATGTGTATGCTATGAAGGTTGTAGTATCTACGCTCTTTAATGTGATGAATTTCCCTCACAATGGAAGCATTGTCACTATTGATCAACTTTCATCAGATAATCACTGTCACATACCCACTACACAAATCAGATTTTTCTGGTCTTCTGCCGGACCAAAACCCCTAATTATCCATGGAGGCCCAGCATAAGATGGCTCTTTCTCTCTCCTTATCCATTAACATGTGATCGCGGGTCATGTTCACGATTCAATTTGAATGCAGTGCCTATTTGTATTTTGTGCCTCGGCGCTACAATAATGTCTAAACATTCGACTCTGCAACCGTGAACCCCGACAGGGCTAGCGACTGACCAATGGGGACGAATCCCTACAGGGTCAGCAAATGGCCAATAGGAACAAATCTCAACAGGGGTAGAGAACCGCCAGTGAGAACAAGCCCCGTCGCACAGATAAGTGGAATACAGGTGGCGAAAAGGGGAACTCGACACGGTAGTCGACATGACAGGAGGGGGGGGCCACTTCACACGCCACACTATTTCGGACCCCCCCCATTAAAGACAGAATGGCAAGGGGGGTCTAGAATCCACTTGAGCGTCGTTGATCATGATGAGTTAATCTCGACCGTTCAAGACTTGTGTGTCCAATTCCGGACCCCCCCCACCCCGTTAAAGGCAGAATGGTAAGGGGGATCTGGAATGAATCCTCAGTCGTAGATCTGAGCGGGTGGACTCTGGCCATCCAGATCTTCTCGCTACTTACCTTTATGTGAATTTGCACCCCAGCGTAAAGCTGGCATCTCTACCTCACATCGGACGGTCATCCCAGACCCAGGATCCTCCGAGAGGATCCTGACCATTTGTCAGAGCCTGACCACATGCTAACATCTCAAGGTTTATAAGTCTAGACTTCGGGGTTTGAGAGCACAGGGTAACATGTCCCTTCGGTATCCTGAATGCCGAAACGCCGAAGTGTTGAACAAACCTCAATCGGAGATTAGCCCCTTGGGTTAAGAATTGGTCGATATGACCTCTTCCCATATTACCAAAACCTCTCTTCCATCAGGATTTATCAAGATGAGAGCTCGACCTATTGTCAAAAGGGCTCCCGAATCCCCGATTCCCGATTTCCCGAAATGGGTAATCTCTCGACACGTCACGTCCTTAAATCAGATGGCCCACAACTGCTCCGAGGTTTCCACCTTGGAGAGTCTCGATCCCTTGCCATCAGGACTCCCGATTCCGAGAACCTCGATTTCCCGTAATGGGAGATATTACGACACGTGGCCTTTGTCAATAGGACGGCTTAGACCTATCCCAGGATTTCCACAATGGAAAGTCCCAATCTCTTGTCAACAGGAATCCTGATTCTGCGATTCCCGATTTCCCGAAATGGGAGATCTTACGACACGTGGCCTCCATTAATCAGATGACTCAGATCTACTTTGGGGTTTCCATAATGGAAAGTCCCGAACTCTTGTCAACAGGAGTCCTGATTCCACGATTCTCGATTCACGGGGGTTTTTAACCCTCGGGTAACATCGGATAGATCCAACAACTGTCAGGTTTTTCCAGCCAAGATCTGACGACCCAGATCGGTTCTTACCCATGCATTCTTACATGACTCCTTGGATGTGGAAAAGATCCATGGTCTAGATGATCTCACGGACCTTGGAGATCTATGATCCCAAATTCCTCGTTGCCAATGAAGACACAGAAAACAAAGAGGTAAGGCATTTTAATGCCCTACTTTCTTCTACTAATCTAACGGTCGTGGATGACCGCGGATTCCCCGACAAAATCTCGTCCATCTATTAATACCTATAAGTTTAAGGTACTTAACTTCCTATCTCCTTCCTTCGATCTAACGGTCATGAGTGACCACAGATCTCCCGACGAGTTCTCATCTGTCGATTCGTTACTTCATCCTTATGCTGTCATATCAGTTTTCAAAAGGATCGTTCCTCCTTATGCCAGGTTACTAAGGCCTTACGCATTCACAACCGCCTTCCTGGTTCTTGATGGGCTTTTCAAGGAAGGTATTTCTATGGGGAGATTTGCTCAGGGTACTACATGAGGTATGTAAGGATGTCGTCCTCCAGACGTGAAGTCTGAATTTGATCAGTATGCACACAAATAACGAATTCATGAAGACTTAAATCATACATAGTCGTTCCATATAAATATACAACTACTAGTACTGGTCAAAACACCATACAATCATTCTTATAATGAAATCATTCACAATTTCACAACGTATGAGCATAATTATCAGAATAAGCACACACACACACACAGATATATATATATATATATATATA
>JZKD02S1652200.1:259437-302812 GCA_000966675.3 Picea glauca | reverse complement strand
TTGTAAACAATGTAACACAATGTATGAATATAATATATGCTGGTTTTCCCGGTTTGGGTTTCCAAGTGAAAAATCTCTGTGTAATGTTTGTATTTTCCATTGTATCTTTTCTGTTATTTTCTGAATATCAGTTTGCATTAGATATTGTAAAAGGTTAGAATTTACAGATGAACCCAACATCGCGTAATTTTTCAATCTCAGCTTTGATGGTCGTTGCTTTGGATGGGTGTAGCGGTCATTGTTTTTGGCAAACCGGTGTGACATCAGGCCAGGTGTCTATGCGATGTTTGACAATAGAGGGATCAAGGACAGGCATCTCTATGTATGACCAGGAAAAAATATCCCACTATTCTTGGAAGAGGGCTTTGTAGGCGGTGATTTCTTCAAGAGTGCATGCAACGCCAATGGTGATTTCCTCGACGACTCCATTTTTGATGGAAATATTGATTTTGATGGTAGGGGAAATGTGGGCCATATTGCCTTCTTCAAAAGAATGAGGGGAAGGGATAGGGTTGTTGAACCAGTCAATATGCTCTGATGGGATAAAATCCTTGGTTTCAACTGCGTATATGGGGTGTTGGTTAGGAGGCATGAAGGCTTCATGTGAAAGGAAGAGCGCTCTGTGGTGTAGCGCATCCCATGGGTAGTCGGGGGTGGTTAATTCCTCGAGTATGTCCTCGTCACAGTGGAATTGTTGGGAATACAAGGGATATAAAAGAGTGATATCAGTGACTATCACTGTGTGGTTGTCTTTTGGTGATGAAGAAGCAGGGGGGATGACACAATGAGATTGCGATGGTTTGCTCGACATAAACCAAATATCAAGATACTGAGGATTATAAATGGTAGTTGGGTGTAAACTTTTCATGGGGAAATGAAGGGGAATTGGGGGGATTTGGGGGTAAATCCTCATATAAGTCATCCAAGAACCATGGAGGAGTAGGGAGTGCTTCTGGCTCAGGAGAAGTAATATGAAGAATCTTTGGTGATGGGGTAGGGTTAATCATCGATTCTGTAGGGGGTGCAGGAGTTTGAATCAGGGTCACTTGGTGTTTCCTGTATTCAATGATCATAGGACATTGATATGTGAAGTGATCTAAGGATTCGCATAGAGAGCAAGGGCATCTCATACATTCGTTGAATGAAGTTGTGACATAATGGATGTCAGTGACGTTTGGTGAGGATGATGTAGATGGATTGGGTTCATGTTGGAAGCTCTGGCATACTGCTATTAATGTCTTTCGGAATTGAGGTAGCACTGAGAAATGTTGTGTATAATAGCCATATTCTAAACATATGGCACAAGCGAATTTGGTTCACAGTCCTTTGCTACTTATGTTAGGGGAGGTAGTGGCAGGACTTGATGAAGTGACGAACAGTGATGGTGTTTGATTGAGTTGAATTAGGTTACGTAACTCGGGTAGGGATGGGCATTTGTTGGTTGGGTGTCCATCTTTCTCACATAGTGCACAAGGAGGTTGGACACGTGGGGGTAGGGGAGCGGTGGGCTCTTTATTTTTATGTCTGCCCCCAGCTATAACAGTGGTGGTAGCAAGTGGGGATGTTGGTGGTGTTGTGGGAGTAGGTACTGGAATCTGCATCGGAATTCCTTCGGTTTGAGGAGGGAGGGATGGTTGAGGGACCATGGTGGGTGGATGTAGATACCATACTGGAATTTCCAGCACCATATTGGGAAGGGTAAGCGTTGCGGTTACTTGGAAGGCTTGTACGCCTAGTGGAGGGTAAAAGAAGAGGATTTGAGTAATGGCTTGGGGAACTGTCTCCCAAACTGGGATATGGCCTTGGGGTGAGGTGAAATTGTGAATTAGTGGAGTCGACGAGTTCACAAGAGATTCTTGAGGGAGTAGCTCTGTGACTAGTGGGATGTCAGATATAAAAGAAGCCTCATTGGGAGGAAGGGTATTCTCAATGTCAGTTCCTTTGGATGAGACGACACATACCTAATTGGAAGGATGAATGAGCGGTGGTGCACCATGGTAAGTTCCTAACAAGGATGGGTCTTTGAAAATTACGGGCCCCATCTCGATCAGTGGGTATGCCTTAGGATTAGTGTGGATGAAAGGGAGAATGTTATCGATGTTGGCAGAAGGGTTAGGCTCATAATGTGAAACTTGATCAATGGTAATGATATTCCCATTATGGGGGAACATCATGGTTCAAAAGACGGAAGAGGTAACTGCCTTCATAGCATACATGTAGCTACAACCGAACAAGATATTGTAATCGAGTGGGGCATCGATA
Organism: Picea glauca; assembly: GCA_000966675.3. NCBI lineage: Eukaryota > Viridiplantae > Streptophyta > Pinopsida > Pinales > Pinaceae > Picea > Picea glauca. Next base: position 300,550 of record JZKD02S1652200.1, on the reverse strand, counting down.
ACTTCAATGTCAATGAGAATGGTCTTGCCCCCAAGTTCTACAGGGACATTTTGGAAGAGCCCTTCGGGAGAAGATGGTCATCCGTCATAAGCTCTTAAGGTAATGGCAGATGGTATGAGTTCAGGGGAATCGAGTTTCTACCATACAGACTTGGACATGATGCATGTGGATGCACCTTCATCAATGATGCACCGATGAACTGTAATGTTCCAAATTTTAATGGGGATTTGAAAAGCGATGGGAGTGGGGAGGTGAGGTTCTCCGCTATCGAGATCAAATGTGATGAGTCAAGTATCCGCAGGGTCAACTGCCCCCAAGGAAGAAAGTAATGACTTTCATTGAGTGGGACAAGTTTGAAGTACTTTTAAGAATGACATGGCAGCAGGGGATTATGCCAAGTCATCGACCAAACTATAATTATGAGCTGCTCAAGCCTGAGGGTTGTGGACATTCCTACGCAATGGGATGCGAGGGATGTGAAGAGGTGTTTCCATGTTAGGGCGAGGGATCATCAAAGGGGGTCCTGTTGGTGCTGGGATTATTTCTGTGGGAATGGGAGGAGACTTAGAGGGTGCACTGTATTGATGACTACATGTTTGTAGAAGGACTTCTTCCTCACTAGTGAGGAGGATAGTACGATCTGCGGGATTTCTTGGATTGAGATATTGTCCCAACTGTGGTGGGGTAGGCTGCATGTCCTGTTGGGTGTTCATCACTCCTTGGTGTGGAATGGGGTTCTGCAGCATGGCTGGGGGTGGTTGTGCACGTATTTTTGTGGGGCCTGCTGAGGGGCAGGCGGTGCTGGAGGATGTGGTCCATTCACAGAGTCTTTCATCCATTTAAAATTAGCGATTTGGGGGCAATGATGAGTATAGTGATTGAACTCACCGCAAAGGGAATAGGGGAAGTTGGTTCAAAGGTTATTGTTATTTTTCCCTTGACGTCTATTGTTTTTGTCCCCTTGGGGGTTCTGAGTCCCTTGATTTTGGTTTCCCCCAATAGGTTGGTTCTGTTGGGGGTGATTTTCGCCTTGGCCTGGGTTGTTATTGTTGCAATTTTTTCCTTTAATTTTGGCATTATTCGATTGATGGGTTGGATTTTTCATATTCAACTGTTCAAAATTTTGATATTGTTGAATGGGAGAAGGTTGAAAAAAATTAACCCCAACATGAGGGTGTCCTTGTGGTGGATCCATGGGCTATGGAGGGCCAGGAAATGGAAAGTATGGATTATGTTTTCATAATGATCCGTAAGGTACATAGGAAGGCGTGGTGATTTCGCTAGTACTTAGAGTATAAGCTGAGGTAGAGGGAGTACCAGAACTTGTTTGGATAGGTGGGAGTATTGTGGGTGTCGGCGGTGGCCCACTGATGGGTGGAGGAAGGGAAACAGGGTATGGTTGTTGATAAGGGGGTGGAGGATAATAAGGGATTCCTCCATATGCCGACGGATATTGAGGTGTTCCATACATTGGTGGTTGTTGGGTTTGTGGATTGTGGTGTGTGGTGTTACCAATCAATCCATCTGCTGAGTGAGACATCCCAGGCTTGTCTTAGCCAAATGGCACAGGTCTTGGGAGATTAGGAAGTACTATTTACAAGTATCCTGATTCTGAATAGATGAGGTTGTATTGTTGAGCCTTACTGATGGCTTCTTATTCTGATTGAGGGAAGGTGGAAGCCACATCTTTACCGAGGAGAGAGACAAGTGATCTAAGAAACCAATCAAGACATTGTTGTTTGGTGGTTTCTACTTTGCAAAAACTACGTCATCGACGCCACTCATGAATGTGATCAGAGATATGTGTGGTTGAGGTTTGTTTAAAATCAGAGAGTAGTTCAAGACCATTGTCATGGCGGATTGGTAATTGGAAGAAGGTAAAAAATGCTTTGGCCAAGGACTCGAAAATCGCATGGGACCTTGATTTTTTATCTACATACCACTTGGATGATGGGCCAGTGAGTGTGTGTTGAAACAATCGTAGTCGGATGGAATCATCCATAATTTTGTTGGAAGAGCACCATAAGTGGAAAGTCATGACATGGTTGGCAAGTTCATGTCCTACCTTTCCTTCAAACTTGGGGATATCTGAAGGTAGTTTGGTAGGCATTGCAGGCCATGTGGGGTCATGCAATATAGGATCATTTGTGAGTTTTCTTATATATGGTATGTTGAGAGAGGCCAAATATGGCATTTGGAGTGGTGGTGGAGGATTAGTTCCATCCATGGTGTGAGTGTTTTGTGAACCTCACCCTTGAGGGGGACTAGGTGGGTTTGTACTTCCCCCTTGAGAAGAAGTTGTCCCCTCGCTTTCATGTATAGGAGAGAGAGTGGATGGTGGACCTTGGGAATTGGACCCAAGTAAGGTGGAACCAAGCAAATATGATCCCAAGACAATGGCACTCGCAGGAGTGTGAGAAGGTGGAGCCGATGAGTTGGCAAGACTAGGAACTCCCCCTAGAATAGGAGGGAGGTTTAGCAAGCATCTGGAATGACAAGGGTTTTGTGTGTACCTTATGATGCTCGACTAGCTAAGTGAATGTGTGCGAATGGTGGTGAGAGAAATAAATAAACAAGATCCTTTGCTGCAATTTTTGAATTTTACACGATATATATCCAAATCAAATGTAATCAAAAGTGCATCATACATAAAGTGTTTTGATAAAGAAGCATATATGTGGATAGGTGGATTTTGTCTGGGTGGGGGAACAAAGAAAACAAATGCTTGTGTCCTAAAAGATGTAATGTCCTTCCTCTCAAAATAGCACTGGACCTTCCAATAGCACTCGACAGTGGGGTCTGAAGCCACTGGAAGAGAAACTAGTGAAGGATGAAGCAATCAATTATAATTAGGGGTAGAGGGGGCATATCCCGAAAGAACTGGTGATATTTCCCAATAGACACACAAAATCTGATCAAGGTGCAATTGCAGCCCACAATTTCCACCTGGGTAGATGTCCTAAAATTTGGTCACCAGGTACCTCGTTCAAAGTGCGACATTTAGATTTTCAGCCTAAGAAATGGGTCATGAGTTGGATCTTGTCCAAGAGGTGGGTGCCTCAAGGGGGGACACACAGAACAATCGGACCTCGGCCTTCAACCCTTCACGGGTATCTCCCTGCCTTATGGTATTAGGAACACTTGACTTGGAGGATTTAAAGTTCCCTATTTGACAACTTCTATTGTTTTGAAAATGTGAGAACCAGATAATGAGGATTTATTTGGATGCATATCCCTGAAATCCTACCTAGACTAAAAGATTTCTTTTGGCACCTCCTGTGGAGGAAAACTTAGTAAGTTTTTAGAAAAAATTTAGATGTGGTTGTTTGAGAGATTGGGGGTGTGAGCCAATCTCATTGAAATTAAGTGGGAGTGGATAGTTTTGTCAAGAAAAGGGTGGGGTGTTTCAGAATCCCTTTGGAGGAAACTTACTTCAACCTCCACGTTTCGAGATGAAAACTATGTGAGTGAGAAGTGACTTTTGTATGTGAATGAGTGAAAGTGTGCCAATTTTTTAATGAATTAGGTGTCACCTTGCTGCATGTGGACTTCACTTGGTCCTTACAAGTCTTTGATTACCTATTTAACTAAATGTCATTAGTACAACCTTGCGGAATTCAAAAGTCCCTAAGAAGCTAGCATGTGGACATGTGGGTCCTTTACTATTCCTTTAACTCCCTAATGTGATTTAATCTAAGAAAGCTTTGAAACTATCCTAGATTGTGATCATGTGGGCATGTATGGGCCCGTTACAAAACCTTTAAACTTCCCTAGTGATTTAATCTAAGAAATAAAATTTCAACACTATCCTATATTTGTAGCATGTGGGCATGTATGGGCCCGTTACAAGTTTAAGGTGTGTTTGAAAAATAAACTAAGAGGAGTCCCGAGGGGGTGTTGTCCTCTCCTAAAGATTTTGTATTTTTTAAGGGAGATGAAATTTTCCCTCAACCTCTTTCTGATTCTCAAGATCTCTTTGGAGCACGAGAGAAGAGCATACTCAAGGATTGATATCCAATTTCTAGTCCCAATGCAAGTTTTGTATGTGATGTAGAATGATTCCAACTTATATTCTTAGTCAAAGAAAGCCATCCATGTGGAAAAATGAAAGAAAAAGAGGAAATAATGATTTTAAATTGCCTAAGTGCCTATGTTTTGACTAATCCTTTTATATGAAGAGGGACCTAAGTGTGGTGCAGATTACAACATGCATGAAATCAATTTTAAGAAGGTTAGGGGCCTTCCACAAATCACAAAAATAGCTTACAATGTGTATTTTTCTGCATGGGTGTGTGGGTCTCAGAGTAGACAGAGGTGCTCTGAGCACCAATGTGCAAACTGAAAAAGACTTTTGAGCGCAGGTGCGCAGAAGGCACTGAGTAATACAGTGATTTTGGCACACGTGCACACGATGCATGACTGTGGGCCAATAAACCCATGCACAACTGTCACACAGTCGTGAAGAAAATTTCGGATGGAATTCTCTCAACTCAGCTTTGAATTTGATGCTTTGCAGGTCGGCTTGGGCCGGTTATGGTACCTCTAGGTTAAATAAACAAAAAGAAGAGCTAAAATAACCCAAATGGGGTAGGAAATTGACACCTTTCCCCAGTGGAGTCGCCAACCTGTTGTGCCTCTTTTGTCACCTAAATGAGCAAAACAAAGGTGCTTACAAGCTTAGTTGGGTTAGCTAAGAAAGACAATAGTAAAGGAAAGGGTTAGAAGAATAAACATAAAAGACTAAGCTAAGAATTAAACTAGGAAAGGAAAAACAATTAAACTATTGTTCATAAGGACATTAGAACAAGAAACAAACAAGACTCATGTCACCAATGGAAAGGATTGTATTAGTGAAAATAAAACACCAAAGAGAAAGGGGACTGGGTCCCTTCTTCCTCCAAGGGAGGGTTCTTGGACCCCCAAGATTGAGCTCTTCTTACAACTTGAAAACTTGAAAGAAATGGTGAAAGAATCCCAATCTAACCCACTCAAGAGGTGATGTGGATTGCCCAAATGGAATGGTGCTAGTATGCTCTTGATGAGAAAAGAGGATTCCCCAAGAGAATAACAACAACATAACCTTACAAATGAATTCCTTGAAAATGTAGTGCACCCATGGCCTTGTTTTATAGCACCACTTTGAGGTATTGTGAAACCAACATTTAGTGTGAAAAGGGGCTATTTAGGGCACCTTTAGGTCTTTGACCAGCCACCCAGTTGGATCCAACCAAGATTTGGATGTCAAATCGACTTGGAAGTTGAACCAGAAGTGGGTGGGAGGCCGACCAACATCATAAATGCATCGTTCTTAGGTGTGCGCGACTTTTAACATCCACAGTCGTGCATCGTGTGCATGTGAACTTTTCCTACATTTCTTGATGGCGCATGTGCGCGCGCACCCTGTGTAGTCATAACGCATCTTGATTTTATAACGGGTTGTATAGTTTTGGACCTTTTGGAAATGATTTTTTGGTAATTTTGGTCCATGGGTGGACTCATAGTTGTTTGAATATGTTGGATTCCTGTAACCATTTGCGGATGAAATTTCGGTGATAACAAACATACTAATGAAAAATGCAATGAAGAAACGCTCTTTCCAAGAGCTCCATCAAAAACATTTTAAAAGAATCATCCTGAAAGCCAGAGTATTGGAGATAAAAGTGCAGGAGTGGAAACAAGAAGGAAAAACAATTTTGACTTTGAACAAGCAATGTTATCCCTAATACAGCTTAAGTCAGTTAAAGAATTTGTCAAAAGTAAAGATTGGATAAAATCAATGAATGAAGAACTAGATCAAATAGAGAAGAATCAGACTTCAGAACTAGTTCCAAGACCCAAGGACAAGAATGTGATAGGAACCAAGTGGATCTTCAATAAAAAACTAAATGAAAATGGGGAGATTATAAAGAACACATCCAGATTAGTTTGCAAAGGATATTCCCAAGTAGAAGGTATTGTGAAGAGACTTTTTCTCCAGTAGCAAGACTTGAGGCCATCAGAATGTTCTTGGCATTTGCATGCTTCAGAAATTTCAAAATCTATCAAATGGATGTCAAGTCAGCATTCCTCAATGGAACACTAGAAGAAGAAGTCTATGTTGAGCAACTAGAAGGATTCATGTTATCATAAAATCAGGACTATGTGTGCAAGCTGAAAAAGGACTTGTATTGTCTTAAACAAGCCACTAGAGCATGGTTCTCTAGGCTTGATCAATACCTACAAAAATAAGGATATAAGAGAGGGACTATTGACAACAACCTATAAATAAATATTGAGGATAAAAACATTATTGTTGTTGTGGTATATGTAGATGTCATCATATTTGGGAGTAATCTCACTACACTAAGAAGAAAATTTGCAACCAAAATGCAAGAAGAGTTTGAAATGTCTATACTGGGAGAACTGTCATTTTTATTAGGTTTACAAGTAAATCAAACAGAAAATGGAATATTCGTTTCCCAAACCAAATATATCAAGGAAATGATGAAGAAATTTCAAATGGAAGACAATAAACCTATGAGTACTCCCATGGTCACTGGATGTAAATTAAGTCTAGAAGATGACTCACCAAAAGTGGACCAAATGATGTATAGATCAATGGTTGGAAGTTTGCTCTATTCAACAACAAGAAGACCTGACATCATGCAGGTTGCAGGACTTGTGGGGATATTTCAATCTGCACCTAAATAAAATCACTTAAATGTAGTAAAATGAATATTCAGATGCCTTCAAGGCACCCTAGAACTTGGATTATGGTATCCAAAAGATTAATACTTCAATCTAACTGCATATACTGATGCAGATTAGGTGAGTAGCATAGATGATAGGAAAATCACCAGTGGAGGAGAATTTTTCTTAGGAAAAAGTCTGGTAGGATGGTTAAGCAAGAAACAAACATCCACATCACTCTCTGCAGCAGAGGCATAATACATTGTTGTTGCATCCTGCTGCAAACAAGTTCTTTGGATGAAGAAAAATGTAGAATACCTACAAATAAGTTATAATAATACCATTACTATTAAATGTGATAACACAAGTGCCATAAATATCTCTAAAAATCCAGTCAAGCATTCTAAAGAAAAACACATCCCAATTAAATATCATTTCCTAGGAGATCAGGCTACCCAAAAAATAGTTGAAATACTGTATGTAGACACTAAATAACAGGTTGCATACATTTTCACAAAACCTTTGTCGAGGAGTACTTTTTAAAATATTCGACATAAATTAGGAGTAATTCAAAAACCTCATTAAAAACCATAAGATCGTATCAAAAGGGGCACATGGTTAGGGGGAGCATTGCCACAGGGGGAGCGAACAAAGATCCCCTCTGCCATTCTATCAAAGGGGGAGGAAATTTGTTGGTCCCTTCATTTTGTTGAATAGAAGTTGTGCATAACACATCACAACTTCATTTTGTTGAATAGAAGTTGCGCAAACTGTTGAGGAGCTAGATAGCGGACAAAAGAGAAAAACAAAAAGTGGTTGGAAGGACAATGCAACATCAGTTTGAGGAAGGAATTTGCAACAAGATCAAGAAAAGAAAAAAAATATCGAGTTCTCAACCAACAAACCTAAAGATCAGATTATATATATGAGACCGATGTGATTGTAATAGGATAATGGCTAATGAAGGGTTAATGGGTTGTAGTGTTATTGTTTTCTAGGATGTTAGTCTAGAACTATTACTATTATTGTTGTTGGTATTGATGTTGTATTGAGAGTCACTATTGTAATTGCCTGTACTGTAGCATAGCTGAGTTTTGGAGATCTGGGTAAGAACGCGACGATCAATGTATCAGAGTTTGGTATCATTAATATAATTGGAGGCCTAAATTTTGAATACACATCCTGTGTATTTAGTCTTAATGTATGAATGTAATTTTTTTTGTATTATCTTTATGTCTGATATACATAAATGCTTCTTTATGAATGGAAACACAACTCTGTTTCTTTATTCCCAGTTAGGAGTTACTCATAATTCTTATAATTTTAGTCTATCTTGCACAAGACTACAATGAGTCTTGATAACTCAGCGGACTGTCTAAGTATTCTCCTTACCCCTTCCTCTCTTTCCTATCTAGGTTGCGCTTTGGGTGAGACTTCTTCCCTACCAGGAAGATGGAAATTCCATCGCTCTAGAATACTTCGGTACCTTTTGTTAGTAACCTAAGAAAGACCCTGGTCTGAACACATTTGCTCCAACAAAATGGTTCTGTTGCTGGGACCTGTGCTTTAAAAGGGAACCTGTGAGGAGAATGATTCCATAGATATATAGATATGAGATTTGGAAATGGTGGGAAATAAATTGTGATGCCTTTATATGGAAAGAAGCGGATTTATGAAGTAAAAGCATGAATTCTATAAGAGAATCTGTCTTTTATTCAGAAAGATCGAGCGACTAGTATGAGATATTCTAGGTTAAATTTCCAGAAGAACTATTCCATTGAATAGATAGGCTCCAAGAAGCTCCAGAATTCCAAGCACGCATCAAGAATACCTCCACTTAGGATATAGAGAAGATCACAACACTTCACCAGTTGGATCACCAGATCACACGAGAAACCGATTTCTGGGTTCATATGACTCTAGAGGGATACATCGTTGAATTCATGGCTGAGAATCACCAAGCATTTTCATAGGCGGAGGAATTTTTCAAGAAAGGTGCACGTAGAATATTGTTGAGGGAAATTCCTCTATGGATCAAAGTATTTTTTATGGAGGAAGGGATGATAGCTATTCCCTCAACTAAGATGGAAGCCTAAACAACTACGCTTGGGGTAGGGTGATTTTTGTGTATGATCATGACCTAATAAGGGGAAAGGGTTCTTTAATAGATGGGGGAAGATCAAGAAACAAACTCTAAAATTGAGCAAGACTTAAAGAGAGCCTCTATTATTGCGAAGTGGTGGTGCAGAAAGGTAAAGAAAGAAGTGACGTAGTCTGAGGTGTTGTAGAACGAAATTAGATCCAGAGGAATATATGAAATAAATAAGGAAGAGTTGAGGAAGGTGACAAGACAAGAAATATTGTCCAGTCTAATATTACAATAGAGAGAAGCACAGAGAAAAATGATCCCCAAGATGGAAGGAAAATAAGAGGAGGGTGTAGAAGCAAGAGAAGACGAAGAAGGTCTGGATCTTGCAGAAGACAGACAAGATTTAGTCCCCATTCTAGGAAATATCGGGAATCGATCCGAAAAGGTTTCTACAGAATAAGACACCAACCCAGAAGTCATTGGAACCAATGCCGAACCACCCATCCCCCATGTGTCCTAGATAACCGTGGTAAATTCTACGCCGCCTACTTATTCTATTTATATTCCATCACAACCAATTAGTCAGAATCAGTCTGTAAGTGTAAATGCTGGGAGAATATTGGGATCCCCAGGCGTATCGCAACCAGGACCATTAGGTTTCATTCTAATAGGAGTAGTGAGACCCATGATGGTTGGAAATATGAGAGGATTGATTTCTTGATACCCATAATTCTTGGGTAAAGGGGACGAAGATGTAGAGAAACATTGGTTCTTATGTGAAGCCATCTGGAGATCCAAAGGGACTCTCAATGTAAACAAATTAGTAGAATTTTAGACTACCCTGAGAGGTCATGCTCTCAAATGTTACATGAAGGCTATTGAACTAGGGGTGCAAGGACAAACATTCACCCTGAGTCAAGTTTGTTTGAGGTTCATCGCTGAATTAAAACTACCTCAGTCTGAGAAACAAGTTCTCTCTAAGTTGTGGGAAATTCAACAAAAGGAAGGAGAATCTGCTTGGGAATACAATCAGAAATTTAAAGATGTTATTGGGAGTCTAGTGCATCCAATTCATGAAGCTCACCAGAGGGAATGGTACATCCAAGGATTACTACCTATGACGAGGATTCCTTTAACACAACAACGGATAGCCACATTAGCATACGCCTTGGAACAATTGATGAAAATAGAATCCATGGAAGGTTATCTAGGGAATCTGAGGATGGACACACCTCCAGTAGATGAAAATTTGATGCAACTTTAGGGACAAATATCAATGTTAATGGAAACGATTCAAGAATTAACCACGCAAATACTAGGACGACCTCAGGTTTGGTGCACAAGATGCTACATAGAAGGGCATATGGAAAATGAATGTTCACGCACGAGGGGAATGGGACCTCCTCACAACTCGATGGGACCTTATATAGGACCAATGAGAGGAGTTTCACAAGTATCTCTGACTCCACAATTTAATACAAAACTATTATACCATATGTTCCCGAGCACTCAAACAAATCAATCAACGAAATATTGTGAGATTTGTCGGACACATGGACATGTGCCGAGGTAGTGTCATATTATGTAGAAGTACATGACTATGCCCAATACAATACATTGTGAGTTTTATGCATATACAACCCATTCTACAAATAAATTTAGAGTGTTGGACGCACTTGTTGACATATTAGATCCGATAATGTTCAGAGTAAATGAAACCCTCCCAGGACCTAGAAGAGGCCAGGGAGGTGGGGCTGGAGGTGGATTCATAGGAGGGAGAAATGAAGGTAGAGGTCCGAGCCAATGCTATAACTGCAATGAATAAGGTTATTCGGAGAGAGACTTCCCTCACCTAAGATAATCATGGTGCTCTTACTACAGGAATAATGGGCACAGAACTGAAGACTGCCTAGAACTGATTGCAAAGTGGGAAGATCAGCTTCATCAATGAGGAAATAATTTTATAGGCTCATAATTGAAAAATGGAATCAAAGGAAAACTACCTAAGAACAACATAATCACTCGCAGAGGATAAAAAACTCGGGCAGATGCAGACAGTTAGCCCAAGATTCAGAAAGTTTTTCCCAAGGATGACATGTATGACCCTGTGGAACAAAAGTTGTTTTTAAAAAATGAAATAGAAATATTCAAGAGTATCCCCACTCTAGAAATAATGAAGAATCCTCCTAGATACACATCTCAACCTAAACTTGTGCAAGCCCCTACCTCACCACCGATACCTAGAAACTCGACAATTCCAAGCAAACACCCTGTCCAGTCTCAAAGTGTAATCAATTTTTGGTTTCAATTGTTCTTTGACATCCTAGGAGAGGACCAACTTACAAAAAAAATTGCAACACCATGTACCTAATACTAGGAAATTAGGGAAATCTAGAAGCCATAGTAAATACCAACCTGCCTGAGAAGAAGACCCAGATAATACAAAGAAGAAAGGTGCGAACAAGAAAAGAATTAGGTTAGAATCCCAACTAGATGATTTTGAAATCAAATATATCATGCTAGATTCGGTATCAGATGTCAACATCCTACCCCAAAATACCTGGGAATATTTGGGAAAACCTTAGTTAGTATATTCCCCCATCTAGTTGAGAATGGAAAACCAATACTGCATTTTTCCAGTAAGAATTCTGGAAAATGTGGAAATAGATGTTTCGGAAGTTAAAACCACAACTGATTTTGAGGTAATTGAAATCATGGGAGATAAGGATCCCTACCTTTCTCTACTTGGAATTGATTGGGCATACGATAATTATGTTATCATTGATCTAAAGAGGGATACCATGACATTTGAAGCAGATGTGATAAAAGTAGTTCAACCCTTGGATCCTTGTCTAGGGCCTAGATATATTGAACCAATGGGCCATAATATGGATTCATAGGCCCTTGACCAATTATACACCATCACAGCAGGTAAGAGACCATATTATATAAATCCTACTGCAAAAGGATCAATAATTTGGAGAAGCATACAGTCTGTTGATGAGGGTTTAGAAGCAACATTTAACAGTTGGCAACAAGGTTCATATGAGTGATTCTCAAGGTGATGTGAAACTGTTAGAGAAACAATATGGATTGGAACCAAGGTCAGAAAACCCCCGATATATGATGGTACCTCAAAGGTACATAGTTTTCTCGCCAGCATGGAAGACAAGATAGCGGTGGAGCAAAGGATATTTTTTCTTAACTTAGCCTTGCTGGAAACCCATGCTAGATGGTGGTCCACCCATAAAGTCTCGATTATGGAGTGGAAGGATGAAAAAAATCCATTTGATGTTGATTCCAAAGGAGGGATTAGATGAAAGAAGAAATGAAGATAGATTTTCAAGATGTGCAACTATTCAATGGACAATGTGACCCTTGAGTGCATATTGAACATTTCTTAGAGAAGTGGAGATTTATGGAAATACCCTCTCACCTATGGGTCCATGTAATTTTCCATTTGTTGGGGTCTATTCCAAAGGCCTGGTATATACATGAGGAGACTAGAAGAAAAATGAACTATTGGCATACCTTACAAGAACAATTTTGCAAGGATTTCTCCTTTACATGTAAGTATCATGAGCTCAACACAGTCCTTCAAAGAATTAGGTCAATTATTTTTACTGACATTTGTAAAAAGAGATCAAGTCCAGTGGTATGTGTTTACCATGTTCCTTTGCTTCAGTCTATTCCGAGTCTTGAATTTGACAATATAATTGTACCTTGCTGTAAAGTTGAGAAAGACCTAGAAAAACCTGATGACTTAGAACAACTTAGAAACTTAGACATTAAAGAAACTGAAGGCAATTGAGAGATTCAGGATACTATACCTAATCACACCTGTAGCTCCTATAATCACCCATTGAAGTAGAGGAAGGTTAATATAGGGAGTGTAGAGAATCCTAAGATAGCTTCTATAGGAGACTACTGGGATGAGCAAAACATGAACTAAGTACATAATCTATTATGGGAATATGAGAAATTGTTCCCGAAAACATTCTCAAAACTGGAAGTTATAAAAGGATCTATGGGAGAAATGAAAATCGAGTTGAAACCTGGCTCAATACCTGTGAAGCCTCGACCATACCGACTTAATCCTATAATAAAAGAGAAGGTCAAGAAAGAAGTGGACAAAATTCTTGCGACATGATTTATTTTCCCAATCAAAGAAGCATAATGGATTAGCCTCATAGTTATCTAGAGCAAGAAAGGTACATAATATATTCAAGTATGTGTGGACTACAAAATTATGAATTTTGCATGCGTGCATGATCTGTTTCCAACACCTTTCAGTGACGAGGTATTAGATCAAGTTGCAGGAAAATAGTCTTATTAATTTACAGATGGGTTCTCAGGATATCACCAAGTCATAATTGCAGAGGAAGACAAGAAGAAGACCACATTCATAACTGAATGGGGATCATTTGCATACAATGTAATGCCCTTTGGCTTAAAGAATGCCCCTGCAATTTTCTCTCGGATCGTGATAGCAACATTTAGAGAGTTCATCCACAAGTTTGTAGAAGTCTACAAAGATGATTGGATGGTATACATCCTGTTAAAATACCATGTAGCACTACTACAACTAATGTTTGATAGATGTTGTGAAATGTAGATATCTATGAATCTAAGAAAATGTATTTTCTATGTACTCATGGAAATATGCTAGGCCATATTGTATGCAGAGAGGGAGTCCTAGTAGACCCATATAAAGTTGTGGTCATTCGGAACATGTCGCCACCTAAAAGTGACAAAGTGTTGTAGTCCATGTTGGGACATACAGGATATTACCATAGGTTCATTAGAAGATATGCAACTATCACTGCACCCCTTGAGAAATTGCTCAAAAAGTTTGAACTATTCCGATGGATACTAGAGTGTGACAAGGCATTTGACAGTCCCAAAGAAAAACTAAGTACTGAACCTATTTTGATATTTCCCTATTGGGAAATTTAATTCCATGTACATGTGGAAGCATCAGGCATCGCCCTGGGAGCCATTTTAGCACAACTAGGGGAAGGGAATATGGACCACCCTATCTACTTTGCCAGCAAAAAACTATCACAAGCTGAGCACAACTACACAACCACTGAAAGTGAAGGTTTAGATATGATTTATGCATTACATAAGTTTAGACACTACTTGTTAGGCTCTCATTTCAAGTTCTTTACTCACCATTTTGCATTGAAGTATCTAGTCAATAAACCAGTGCTTGAAGGAAGAATTTGTAGGTGGCTACTATTGTTTGAAGATTTTTCATTTGAATTAATTGTCAAACCAATAAGATGCAATGTAGGTCTAGATCACCTTTCTAGGTTGGAGTCAGGGGAAAGTGGTGGAGCATTGGATGATCAGCTCCCAAATGCAGACTTGTTCTAGATTGAGGCCATCCTAGAGTATATTGAAGACATTGTTGTCTTCCTCAGTATAGGGACCTGCCCAAGAAACTTACTCTGGAACCCAAAAGCGACATATGGTGGTTCCCAAAGCAGACTATCAATTGATTTTTGAACAACTTTACAAATTGGGACTCAAAAACATCTTTAGGAGATGTGTCTTGAACCATGAAAGGCAGGATATCCTATGGGAATGCCACAGTGGAGTTGCAGGAGGACTCATTGGAGGTAAATCCATTGCACAAAAGGTACTTCAAGATGGATTATGGTGGGCCACGTTATTTAAATATGATAAGGAATATGCTATATATTGTGACATCTTCTAGAGAGTAGGAAATTCATCACGACGAGATGAATTACCCCTTTAGCCAGTCAGAGAACTTCAAGAATTTGAGAATTGGGTTGTTGATTTTATTGGACCAAACAATCCCCCGGATAAACACTCAAAGGACAGATACACCATTACTGCAACTGATTTCCTTAATAGATGGGATGAAGCATAGGAATTTCAAGACTATTCTACAGATACAACTGCTAGATTTATCTTCGAGAATGTTATCACTCACTTTGGATGTCCTATAAGTTTGACCAGTGATAAAGGTAGTCACTTCATCAACAAAAAAATTGCAACATTGACCACATAAATCCTTATACAACACCATAAGAGAAGTCCCTACCATCCACAAGATAATGGTACAGTAGAGGAATTCAATAAAATTTTACAAAGAGTACTAACAAAAGTATGTTGTGCAAATAGGGAGGACTGGGATGATAGAGTTCCAACAGTCTTGTGGACTTACATGACCACCACAAAGAAGTGACATAGGTATATCCTATTTCATTTTGTCTATGGGAAAGAAGTTGTTGTACCCACATAATTTATTACCCCTAGTCTCTATATAGCATGGGATACACACATCACAAATGATGAATCCGTTGCGCAGAGGATTGTAGACTTGCAAGAACTTGAGGAAGCAATATTTCTAGCGGATTTTCATCAGACAATTGAGAAAGATAGGAATAAATATTGGCATGATAGACATATTAAGTCCAAAATATTTGTGAAAGGGGATAAGGTACTACTCTATGATAGTTGATATTAGAAACATCCAGGAAATGTGTGCATGCATTAGCTGGGTCCATTCATAGTTGCGGAAATTCGACATTCTAGTGCAGTGAAGCTAGCACAACTGGATGGTATCCTTCGACCAGGTTGGGTGAATGATGCACACCTGAAACCCTACATTTATCATGGTTGATCAGAAGCATGGTTTCTCCATCCCAAAGGAGCATGTACAGTAGTTAGATTTTAATTCTCTGCAATTTGTTTAATTCAGTTAATAAATGTCGGAGGGTGCATTTAATGCACCACAACATTTATTATTTTTCAAGTCTAATTGTTGCTTTTGCGCATAACTTCTTACTCAAACACACAGGATTGGAATATCCACCATTACATCAAATTAATCCATTTAATATGATAGGGACCCCCATTGTGGTTGGAGGGAGGGTGAATCCGAACTAGATCACAACCCATGTGCCACGTACACACATCCAATCCAGACGTACGCTTTATGACAAACACCGTAACCCGTCAGAAATTTCCATTAAGCCATAAAGGCGTGACACATGCATATTCCATCAATATCCCTACCATGATTCTTAGTCATTAAAAGGATAATCCCCTCAGCTCAACCACGTCCCTGTCAGTCTGTTCATTAAAATCCAAGATCAGTTGATAGATCCTACCCCGTTATCTGTCTCATTAGACACCTAAGACTAAAATTGCGTTTATGGCCTAATCATGAGTGTCTTTATGTGCGCTTATAGAAGCTTTCCATTTATCTAGTTATAAGAACCCATGAATGCACGGAGAAAGAATCATTGTTTGTTGTTAGCTACCCTATGATTTTGAACTTTTTGCAATCGTGCATATCCTGAGATGTTTTTTGTTCCCTGTCATAAATCTAAACCCAACTTACCCAAATTATCATCAATTCAAAGCTAGAATGCCGATAGAAACATGAAGCCAGAGTTCATCTCCAAAATATGTTATTCCCGATGATCTGTATGATTCTAGGATCAAGGTCATATGGGATGTCAAGGGGAAGACAGAGCAAGTGAAACCTCTGGACCTAGATCTAAAGGACTAGGTATTGTTTCTGTTGATGAACATTGACGTGTTCTGAGAGTTGGTACCAGATATAATGGGAGGCATGACGTTTGTTTCAGAGATTGAGTTCATCAACCTATTCAACTCCACAATCATGCACCTCAGGGATATACCTATCTTTGGGACCACTAGTGAGGTTGCGCGGTGCACAAAGTTTATGATAAGTCGAGTGCATGACACAATCTTATGGCTCGACCAAAGATATATAATTCATGCGAATGACATCCACCAACTCACTGACTTATCTCTCGAGGGTGAGGATGTATCTAAAGTATTTCAAGGCCCAGGCAAGCATGGGAAGAAGAAATGAGAAATTACCTTGTATGAGAAGTTCCACAC
Organism: Picea glauca; assembly: GCA_000966675.3. NCBI lineage: Eukaryota > Viridiplantae > Streptophyta > Pinopsida > Pinales > Pinaceae > Picea > Picea glauca. Next base: position 283,884 of record JZKD02S1652200.1, on the reverse strand, counting down.
ACAAAGAGGTGGGAGAAAAATGAAGATTGAGCCAATCATTCTAGAAGCATTCTGGACGACCTGCTATGTGATTGCAAGCAAGGTCATGTGTTCCTACTACAAGGGAGAATGCACCTTAGACACTCTTTCAGTAGCTGACTTCTACGTAAATGGAATTGGATTCAATTGGTGCAGCTACCTACTAGAGGAACTCTTGGTCTCTTGTGAGTAAGCTTGGGAGAAAGGCCAAATGTTCACATATGGATACCTACTAGTAGTATTTTCCATGTGGAAATGGAAGCCACCCGTGGGAAGACAGTTAGAACCGGCAGACAAAGGGCACTTGGAAAAAATGTTTGAGTCATGGCATGTAAGGCTAGATCAGGAGAACATGGATTTCAACAATGTCACTTTCTCAAAGGGGTAAAATCAATTTATTGACGCAAATCACCGATGGTGCATACCACAAGAGTTGTTGAACCTCAACACCTGGAATGTCGCCTTTGGCCTGAACCACCACAACACTCTTATTTGGCCAAGGCATACGAAGTCATAATGTTTCCACTCAAGGTTGCTCTACTTCTACCTTGATGAGGAAAATTTTGATAAAGAATTCATGTCATGTATTGGTTTCAAGTGCAATCCACGCAAGTCGGGCATGCATTACCTCTTGCCTCCAGAAATCCTAAAGAAAAAAGTGAAAGAAGAAGAAGTAGGGCCGAGTTCTGGGCCACAAAAAAAGAAGATAAAGATTCAAACGTCATCGGACTCAAAGGTAGAAGCCGATGCGCAACCTCTAGAGCGAAGGCCAAGGAAATTTCCAGTGTTCCCACAACTCCCAAAGAAAGTAGTATTATTAGGTAAAGATGTTAATGAAATTCTTGCAGTTACTTTCATAGGGGATCCATCAGTTAAGAAACCCAGGATAGGGCTCTCCCCTGTGAATATTTTGAACCCCCAGTCGATATCCTCAGCCATACCTCGTACTTGAGCAACCACTCGAGCTTCTCAGATTGTGATCAACATCCAAGATAATTCTGAGCCAGATACCACCACACCCACAACCATAATCACTGAGCAACCTCCATTTCCCCCACAAGCCCCATCTCCACCGCAAGATACCACCATTAAATCCCAACCCACTTCACCCAAGCCCATGCAACTAGATCTCCCAGAACCACCTAAGAATGTACCAGAACACATTACTTTGACCCATGAAGCCTCGCACCAATCAGTCGCTCCATTGGTACCCATTCAAGACACTTTTCCTTCGACATAGAGTCGAATTATTCTGACACCGCAATTTCCAAGTACTTAGAGTCCTCTCTCAATAATCAATGTTGAGATTCCCATCAACAAAAGAGGAAACCTAGAAGTTTCATTATAGAAAGAGGTAAAAGCACAGACAATTCAGAAGGAATTTGAAACTACATCGGGGTAGAGCACAAAAGCTTTGCAAGAAAAACTAGAACCAGCCTTCCAGAACCCACATCTATGTGCAGAACTATTACATATTTTCATATCCAAGACATAAGTTTTCCCTTAATTTCCAGTGGATCTAAAGACTAGGTTTGTACATCAACTGCAAGTTCCATCCCCAGGAGAAGAAGAGGTGGAGACACCCTTTGCACAATCGATGGCTAGTGGTCTGCCACTGAAAGTCTGAGTACCCCTGGATGTCGCTCCTTCATCAGGTGAGCTCACTAAGTTACCAACAACGCAGTTAGTAAGCATAATCAAATCCTCGATTGAGAAACTAGAGTAGAGGATCCAGTAGGCTGAAAGAGAAGAAAAATTATGGAAGCAAGAAGGACTCATTGTGCAAACACAATGAACACAGGAGGAACACTCAAAGGTTAAGGAAGAATGGATTGTGAAAAGGGTAAAGTAAAAACTCTTAGAGGCCTGGATGACGGTCATGAAGATAATGCCTCAGCTGCTAGAATCCAGCACAACAAACGATCTTATGGAGAAGATCAAATTAATTCATGTCGTTTGGTCAAAACTAGTAGAAAGAGAAAAACATCGTGAGGCACAACTGTGAGACAATAAGAAAGAAGCTAAATTTCAACCCAGGAAGCTACAAGAGAAAATGGAGAAAATCGTCCTAGAAGGGAATAATGCAAGAGCAACCTTGCGCAAATGGACTACAGAATGCACAAAGATATTCAGAGAAGTTAGTGATTGGATGGGAATCATTTCAAGGTGCAGCCAAACATTGGAGGACTTTCAAGTAAAGATCCAATCTCTCAATGAAGAAGCAACCAACACCTTGGATCCACTAGAACAACAAGATAATTTCGACAAAATCCAGCAAGCAGAAAATGACCTCACTGATCTATATAAAGCCCAAACCGTGGCTAAGAAGGAACTTCAAGAGTTTCAACATGTAGTCCAGAAAACATATCTACAGATTCATCAAGTGGATGCCATAGATGGATCAGAATGGAACTCTTTAGTTGTGTCAGATCCAAAAGAGTGCATCACAACCTCCACTCAACAATTTGTTGTTGAAGCTTCACTGCTCACTAGGAAATGGTAGGAAAAACTGGATAACTTTCAAGAGGTCAAGAAGAGATCCCTAGAAATCATACCTGAGTTGGAACATTTGTTTGAAGAGGATAAAGAAGAACCAGTCCAAGATGGAAATGAAATAAATTTGGAACCATAAGGCAAGGAAGAACAACAAGCCAACCCACACACCACGAGAGAGCCAAAGACTTAACTCAAGGTGAGTCAAGGATTGTGGTCGGAGCCTGTTGGGCCCTTCATTTTGTTGAATAGAAGTTGTGCACAACACGTCACAACTTCATTTTTTTGAATAGAAGTTGTGCAAGTTGTTGAGGAGATGGACAAAAAACAAAAGAAAGAAATAGAAAGTGGTTGGAATGACAACGCAACATCAATTTGAGGAAGGAAGTTGCAACAAGATCAAGAAAAGAAAGAACTCTTGGGTTCTCAACCAATAAACCTAAATATCGGATTATATATATGAGACCAATGTGATTGTAATAGGATAATGGATAATGAAGGTTTAATGGACTGCATTGTTATTGTTTTCTAGGATGTTAGTCCAGAACTATTACTATTATTGTTGTTGGTACTGATGTTGTAATGAGAATCACTATTGTAATGGCCCGTACTATAACATAACCGAGTTTTGGAGATCTAGGTAAGAACTAAATGATCAATGTATCAGAGTTTGTTATCATTAATATAATTGGAGGCCCAAATTGTGAATACATATCCTGTGTATTTAGTCCTAATGTATGAATGGAATGTTTTTCTATAATATCTTTATGTCCGATATACTTAAATGGTTCTTTATGAATGGAAACAAAACTATGTTTCTTTATTCCCAGTTAGGATTTACTCAAGACTGTTATAGTTTTAGTCTATATTGTGCAAGACTACAATGAATCTTGATAACTTAGAGGGCTATCTAAGTATTCTCCTTACCCTTCCCTCTCTTTCCTGTCTTTGTTGCGCTTCGGGTGAGACTTCTTCCCCCCCATGAATATGAAAATGCCAATGCTCTAGAATACTTCGGTACCTTTTTTTGGTAACCTAAGAAGGACTCTGGTATGGACACCTTTGCACCAAACAAATTGATAAGGGAAGGAATTTCAAAAAGAAAAAGGTTTCCATCAATGCCAAAGGGGGAGATTTTTGGACATATTGCCATTGATGTGTTGTCATTGATGTCAACAATCGATGTCATTATGATGTGATGATGAGTTGTTATGAACAATATGAAGAGGATTCTACCTTAATCTCAAGAGAGGCAACGTATTAGATTTGACAAGATCAACACAATGCAGAAACACCATCGGGATCAAATTCCCAATAGATCAATGACATCAATCAATTAGAACCCAAGTACAAAACCAAAAATCTCAGAAGGGAAAGTGCATTACAGTGATGATGAATTGTTATGAAAAACATGTAGAGGAATCCACCAAAAATATCAGAAGGGAAAGAACATTGCAGAAATGCGATCAGGATTGAAATCCCCATAGTAAAACTACAAAAGAATTGGTGGAGAATCTTGTCCACTGATGTAGATTTCGGGACAAACCAAGACCATTAGATGAGGTCAAGTTACTCGAGGTTTACTCGAGGAATCTCACTTTGGGAGAATTGACAATTGGGAATGAATAACCCAAATTCCTGAAGGCCAAAATGAATCTAGACCATTTATCTAGAACTAATCACAGTCATTGGATCAAGGATTCATGAGATCTTGAAATAGTCAGATTCCTGACAATCGTTGGATCATGTTAATATTTTCATGTAAAAAATGGATCGTTAGATGAAGTCAAGTTACTCGAGGCTTATTCAGGGAATCTCACTTTGGGAGAATTGAGAAGTGTGAGCGAATAACCCAAAGTCTCGAAGGTCAAAATGAATTGATCATAGTCATTGGATCAAGGATTCAGATGAACCTACGACTGTTAGATATAGGAGGAGAACATGTTCCACATCAAGAGATCCACGTCAGCAAGGACACGTGGAGAAATCATATGGTGAAAAGTGTATAGGTTCAGTTGGCACTTTAGGTTACGTAAGTCAAGAATCCATGTGACATGTGGCAGCCACTCAACCAGTTCTAAGTCAGAAGTGATGTCAGCAATTTACGTCACTCTGGGATTTTGTCCTTCAGAGGAAACCAACAACTAACAGAAGCATCGAAGGCCAAATTCAATGCTAACCATTGATATAATATCCTCTGTATTCTCACATGAACGTTAGATCAAAACATGATGTAAGAACTCCCATGTTGACGACTTTGATGCTGAGCAACTCTGGTGGAAATTGGAACAACAATTACCCGGACCTCCGAACCCTCGAAGTCCCGAAGTGAGTGAGAACCATCCACTCAACTGTATATCAAATCATGGCCATCAATTTGTTTAAAACCTCTGGATAGGAAAGGATTGTCCATCTATGAAAGAAAAAATATCGACCATCCGATCTACTTCAGAGAAATGTACTTCGGAAGGTTGAAATATTGCAGAGGCAGGAAGTCCCGAAGTAAATAATGGCCATCCATGTCAATTTTTGATTAATTCATAGCCGTTGGATTAAGAAGTGGAAGGATAGTGTAAGGATAAAAGTTAGACCGTTTATTTGGTTCCAGAATTCATGCTAACCATTAGATCAATCCCTGCAAGAGGTCAAACTTCAGAAGATTGGATAAAAGAGAAAACTCCCAAATGCCGAAGTCCGAAGAACTAGGTTCCATCCCCCGGTTATGGATTACAGACAAATAATTCATGAAACACTAGGTACATAACTTAATTAATAAGCTTGTGGTTTTTCACATATGGTCACATGTAAATGGTTTGAAGGAAGTGCCTCTGTAGGATTGAATTTCTGAAATATTCGCAGAGACATGGAATCTAGTTAAAAGAAATTGATCCATACCGATGATTGATTTATGCAAATCACTCTCACTGAATTAAAATCCTTCACAATAATGTTTGAATAATAATAGAGGTTATTGTTAATTTTAAATGAAGAGGTGTGATGGTACAAACAAAGGGACATAATGCTTCATAGCTCACACCAGTTGGAAGAGTATATTAATGAGAAAGAATGGTGAGAAGAAGATGTCTTTGTAGTCCATCTTAGAAGATCCAAACAACAACAGAGTCCAAGAATAAGAATTAATGATTCTTATGAAGTGAGGGTGGAAGGGACGAGCATGGAAGGATTCATATCCTTTATTTAAGGCAGTTAGTTCCTCATAGTGTTTGTGCCCTAAATACAAGGGAGTTGGTGCTTCCTAGGGTTGGTTCCCTAAAGACAAGGGATTTGGTGCTTACTAGGGTTGGTTCCCTAAATACAAGGGAGTTGGTGCTTCTTAAGGTTGGTTCCCTGAAGAAGGGGATTTATGTCTCCTAGAGTTTGTGCTCTAAAAAGGGTTGGTGTCCTTCACTATTCTTCATAAAAATCCTTGAAATTCCTACTAATTATATTTATATAATTTATTTTACAATAAAGTCCATTGGTGATATATTGTGGTAATTAAAAAAATACAAAAGTAACTGCTAGTTGTAGAAAAAGGGTAATACAGATTCACACACCCCCCCCTCTCAGTATTCCAATAATTGGTATCAAAGTAGGTTCCTTCAGCACATTCTAAACAACTGGAAGGTAGATCTTGAAGATGGATCAACAAGAGGGAATGTCTAACAACAAAGCACCTTTGTTCAATGGAGTTGGCTATGCTCTATGGAAAATGATAATGAAAAACTTCATGTTGGCTCTTGGTTTTGATATCTAGAAATATGTTGTAGATGGTTACACTTTGCCAACTACTCCACCCAAAGATGTTGCACGAAAAAACATTTACAATGTCAACTCAATAGCAATTAATGAAATTCTAGGAGGGATGACAAATTCTATATATGTGAATGTTATGCATTGTAAGTCAGCCAAATAAATATGGGACAAATTGGAGGTTATATATGAAGGAGACAAAAAAGTCAGGGAAGCCAAACTATAGACCTATAGAACTCAGTTTGAAAATATGAAAATGAAATAGGAAGAGAACATTGTTGAATACCTTCATAGGGTAGATGAAGTGGCTAATTCAATCAGAGAAGCAGGAGAAGAAATTATAGATAAACCCATTGTGCATAAGATACTAAGGTCATTACCTATGAGATATGATGCCAAAATTTCTATAATTAAAGATAGGCATGTTCTTGACACAATCACAGTTGATCAACTTCATGGAATTTTTAGAGCATATGAAATGAGAACAGGGAATGATAAATCATCAAAAAGAGAAACAACATTTACAACATCTAAAAATAGATATGAGGCGGGAGAAAAAGAACAATGATAAGTTATCAAATATACCTGATGAGGAAACTACCAACATCATAAAGAAACTTAAGAAAGGGACAGGGAAATACAAAGGAAAGATTCCTCTAATATGTTTAAACTGTGGAAAAATTGGACACTTTGCCTATAAATGTCCCTATCCTAAGCAGGAGGAAAGTGATAACAAAATAACCTTCAAAAATAAGAAGAAAAGAAACACTAATAATAAAAAGAAGTTTTACAAGAAAAAGAAAACATTCTTTACCCAAGAAGACAATAGCTCATCAAAAGATAATGAAGAAGATGAACCAGAGCTTCTATTTATGGGAATAAAAACTCAAGATGATAAAAATTTAGAAGATGAAGAAGAAGTGGACTTTGAAGAAGAAATCCTTAGTCTAATTGAAAAACTAAGAAAAACTAAAAAACAAAACAGGGTACTAAGGGAAGAGCTTCTAGAGATTAAAGAAGCTACTAAATAAAGAGAGAGATAAGTTTCCAAAACCATCAAAGAGTCAGAACAAACCATCATTGATTTGAAGTCCCAATTCCTAGAAGCTAATAAAATTAAAGAAGTCATTTTACAACAACTCAATGATTAAAAACAAGTATGTGAGAAACTAGAAGATGATATTAAGCTACAAAAAAGTGAAATTGAGAAAGAAAATAAGGCATCACAATTTGGAAATAGTTCAAAGATCTTGGATGAAATTCTTAGTAGTCAAATGTCACCAAACAACAAGACTGGTTTGGGATACACTCAAGACTCAACTTCTACATCACAAGGATCTGTATTACCCTTTGGACTTTGTAACGCTCCGGCCACTTTCTAAAGGGACATTCTCAGCATATTCAACGATCTGATCAATGAAGGGCTTGAAGTCTATATGGATTATTTCACTCCATATGGCGACAACGTTGATCAAGCATTGAATAACCTGGAGAAAATACTAGAGCGATGCATTGCGACCAGGTTATGTTTGAGCCACGAAAAATGTCACATGATGATGACAGAAGGTGTGGTACTAGGGCATTATTTCTCTGTAGATGGAATTAGGGTAGATCCAAAAAAAATAGAGGTAATCCTTAATCTACCTACACCACACACACAAACTGAGGTACGTAGTTTCCTTGGTGCTTCAGGATACTATCGTATCTTTATGGAAAATTTTGCAAGAACCACTGCACCTTTACATGCTTGGACTGGTAATGTAGAGTTTCAGTGGTCTGACAAGTGTGATGTGGCATTTGCAGGACTCAAGAAGTTGATCTCGACAACATCGGTGCTAAGGGGACCAAATTGAAAAATACCATTTCACATCTCCACCAACGCATCAAATATTTCCATACGCGTTGTCCTCGGATAGGAGGAGGAAAAGAAACCCTATGCCATTTATTTTATTAGAAAGAATCTCAATCCAGCTGAACTTAATTACACAATAACAGAGAAATAATTTTTAGTTGTTATACATGCCATCAGTAAATTTTGTCATTATATAATAGGCTATCCAGTCATTCTGTATACTGATCATTCTTCTATTAGATATCTAGTTAATAAACCAATTACTAATGGACAGGTCGCTCGATGGTTGTTACTATTGCAGGAATTTGATATCACCATCAAAGATCCACCTGGGAGAGAAAACCTTATCGTAGACTTCCTATCCCGCATACCCAAAACAGACGACTCCTTAACAGTCGAAGATTGATTTCCAGATGAGCATCTGTTTGCCGTTACTTAAATCCACCTTGGTATGCTGATGTGGCAAATTACCTGGAAGCGGGAAGATTACAGACACATCTTTCATCAAGGGAAAGAAAACTGATCATCCAGCGTAGCACATGATTCGTCTGGATCAACAGATATCTCTTCCATACAGGAGCCGACCTCCAGATTCGCAGATGCGTACGAGATGACGAAATCTATGACATACTTAAGGTCGGACATGATCAGCTTTGTGGTGGGAATTTTGCATATCGCAGGACTGGACACAAAATTTTGTATATGTTCTATTATTGGCCCTCAATATTCAAAGATGCGAAGAAATATGTCTAGACCTGCGATAGTTGTCAACGGATGGGAAAACCAAGTCAGGCTGATGAAATGCCTTTGAAAGAACAAGTAGTTGCAGAGCCATTTGAGAGATGGGCACTAGACTTTGTTGGCCCCTTCAATCCAAAGTCAAATCAGAAGGCCTATATTCTAGTCGCAACTGACTACATGACTAAATGGGTAGAGACAAAAGCCTTACCAAATGAAACATAAGAAGTAGTCATCAAATTTATTTTCAAATTATTTGTATGCTATGGACTACCAAGAGAAGTAATTACTGATGGGGGGTCAAAATTTACAGCTCATAGAATCGCCACCAACCTAGATAATTATAATATCAAACACAAAATTACTTCTCCATACCATCCACAAGCAAATGGGCAAGTGGAAAGCACCAATAAAGTCCTGGAGGAAATCCTAACAAAGATTGTCTCAACAAACAGATAGAATTGGGCTTCGAAGCTCCCAAATTTCTTATGGGCTTACCACACAACATGGTGTAACACCACTGGCTACTCTCCTTATCATTTAGTCTATGGCAAAGAACCCATCTTTCCAATCGAGTTTGAAATCAAGACTCTAAGGATGGCCCAGGAAATCAGACTGTATCTTACAAAAGAACATAAACAGAGCCTTCCGCAACTCAACGAATTGGATGAAGCACATCTGTCTATTGTAGAGTGCACAACTATTATTCAACAATAGAGAATGACCTAGAATGACAAGCATATCAAGAAAAAATTATTTAAAAAAGGTGTTTGGGCGCTCCTCTATGAGTCCATATTCCAGGATTTTCTAGTAAAATTACAAACACAGTGGCTAGGACCATACGAAATCAATGAAGTCCATGATAATGGAATAGTCACGTTAAGCACCATCGACGGGTCTGGATCTCCATTTCAAGTCAATGGAAAACGACTACGACTTTATCATCAGCCGCCCTCAAAAGAATCTTTCTACCAGGAAGTAAGTAAGGATACTACCGTTCGAATTGTGGCTGGCTGGGAAGGTAATCCACCCACCCCAACTCCATAAATGTTGAATTTTGCTGACACTGTACATATAGTATATAATTTTTTTTTTTCGTAGCTTTTATTCAAATCATTTTTTTGATAGTCATTCAAGAAAATCAAAACTAGAGAGGATAACTGTAAATGAACTCATTTAGCATGCTTTTCTGTTCTGAAACTCCTGTTGCATCCCACCACCCAAACCCTATCTTTCACAAAGAAACGAATGTGTCATGGTTCAGCAACAACAATTGAGTAATTATAACGAAATTCATAACATTAACAAACCATCCACTACTTAATTTTTATTAAACCAACTCATAAAGGAATTTAGTTGATCACTAATCAACCTTGACTTCAACCAAAATACATTTCTAGGTTTCTAAAAATTACCTATTCAGATGGTTAACAACCTAACAATAGTTGTTCCTTTTGCACGCCTGTTGTTCCTTTGAACAGAACAATTGTTGTTCATTTTGCATGCATGCTGTTCCTTTGAACGGAACAATTGTTGTTCCTTTTTCGCGCCCATTATTCCTTTGAACATAACAATTGTTGTTCCTTTTGTGTGTTGGTTGTTCCTTTGAACGGAACAATTGTTGTTCTTTTTGCACGCTTGTTGTTCCTTTGAATGGAACAATTGTCGTTCCTTACCTACATTCCTGATAGAATGCTAAACCATTCCTTTGGGGTACAACTTCCACCGAATAATTTTCACCAGCATTATTTGCAACGATCTATCATTATTTTGTGGACTATCTCCCATACCTTATCAATTTTTTTTTTTAGATTACTTTCTTCGAAATATCTTAAACTTTGTTCATAACCTGTAACCACCATAATTTGTTTGTTTTCCCTTATATATACAAATACACTTAAATGATATTTCACCCTTATAATTAATAAGGAGTCTAAGGCACAATTTTACTTGGCATCCTTACACTTCTTCATGCCATCCCTTACTTTTAAGGACTAGATGAGCCTCCCTTCATACACTAAAAAAAAATAAAAAATCAATAAAATTGCTTTCTTTTGCCACAAAGAAATAGGGGGTCTCATCACAAGCCAACCTACCACGATCATAGGATAATAACCTAAGTGACATTCCCACTATGGCTACCACACGAGGGAAATGGCCTTTGACATTTCCTCTTCAAAAGACAAGAGGTCTCATCACGAGCCAAATTTTTCACCTAAGTTACAATCTAGTGAGTGGCATTATCACCATCTGGCTACCAAACTAGGATACTGGTGTTTTTAAGGAAAAATTAAAAAAAAAAAAAAAACTAAATATTTTTTTTCAAAAAGCATAGGGTGTCTCATCATGAGCCAACCTACCATGATCATAGGATAATAACCTAAGTGACATTCCCACTATAGCTACCATAGCAGGGCAATGGCCTTTGACATTTCCTCATCAAAGGACAAGAGGTCTCATCACGAGCTGACTTGTTCACCTAAGTTACAATCTAGTGAGTGGTATTATCACTATCTGGCTACCAAACTAGGATAATGGTCTTTAAAAAAAAAAATGATTCAAATAATCAGGGATATGGGCTCCTCTAAGGGTTAAAAGGTAACCCCGTCAAGGCTGTTGTTATAACCTTAAATTGCACCACACATGCTTACCTAGCATCAAGCCATCTCATATCCCTTCTTTTCCAAAGCACTGCTGAACAACTCTTTAAAAAATCTCTTGTATAAAGGCCCACACACCCTACTCCATTACTGCACGCGTGTACACACTGGCTGACCCAAAACAACCTGCGTGGACTGACAAAAGCATGAAAAAAGGAAAGTTGCCGACGGAACACAAAAGCTATGGGTGAGTTAACTGAAACTCTCGGCCATGCATGGCCGAGGGTTTGTCCAAATACCTAGCTCCTTCTAGCCTATAAAAGAAGGGGTAGGGGTCCCATTTGGAGGAGGAAAAATATAGCAAAGAAACTATGCCCATTTGCGTATTCCCATTGTCCCAACCCTTTATCCTTTCCTTATGCCAAAGGAGATACAAAGCAAAGAAGTTGGAGGACAGTCAAAGAGGAGCCTAGGATCAGGTTCACGGAGCAGTGGCCGGTCTCAACTTTTGTAAGTTGACTCATTCAAAGTAATAAAGAAAGTTCTTTTCCCATCCCAATTCACGAGTTATTCATAAATTGCTAAGTACATCTTTGAATTTATAACCCGTTATTCTATAGGTAGTATGGATGTGTAGTTGTTTCTTGTCTTGTATGCAGGTCAGCATTGGAAAGGAGAATTGTGAACAAGTAATCAAGTACGACAAGGGATCGACATCGAACACCCAGAATGAGGTAGGTTGATCTAGACATTGCATTTACTAAAAAGAAATGGGATTTAAGTCTGGGGATGAAGGTAGAAAGTAAATTTTCTCTAGTTCATATCGGCATGCAAAGTCTAACCCTATTTGATAGTTCGTAAGGAGATTTCCCTCACAACAGAATTGGCGACCGTACTGGGGAGACGCTCTAGGGTTCCTGGAATTTTATTTAGTTTTTGGGTAGTTTTAAAGACTAGTTTTTCTTGCCTGTTTTTTCTTTTAGTTTCTGTAAGGTATGAGCTAGCAGAGAGTTTGGTTTTCCATACCATCTTTCTTTGATTTTCTTGACTATGTTTGTCAGGACCCACAGAGGTACACGCGGCCTGCATAAGGTCTGCACGTGTGTACCCATGCCCTACTCTCTTACAACCCGGATGCGAACACTGGCTGAAGAAGTAGCAATGGCGTGTAGAGTTCAGAGAACTTCAAAGGAATTCAGCCTCTTCCCTGTCAGAATCACACATTCTCAGGGGGTTTTCTGGAATTTTGTCCGAGTCTTGTTTGTTTGCAGTCTTATCTCAGATTATTTGGCTTTATAAATTTTTCCTTACATTGTTGGTTTTTTTAGTTTAAAAAGAGTGTCAAATCCTTCAAGAGACTTTGGTTATCAATGATCTATATGGATATCGATGGCCACCCACCTTTTCCAATTGGCTCAAAACAGTTTTCTGACAATTTTGGCAATTTACTATTTTTAGTAGTTTTAACTTCTGAGGCCATTTTGAGGGCCTAAATGAAGGTTTTTCAGGATCGATCTCCTAAATGATATACAAAGGCATGATTGAGCCCCCAAAATGAATCTCCTCGATGATACCTTTCCAACGGGCTATCACATGCCTAAAACGGAGATCGTATGCAAAAGTTACGACCCTGGGAAGTTGATGTACTAACTTACCCAAATGGGGCCCACATGACTTTTGGCGCTTCATCTCCTAGGGTTAGGTTTTTGGATGTCTAGGGTTTTTGACATTCTTGCTTATTGTAAAAATTCCTTCAGAGCCTCATTTTAACCTTCTTCTTGCGAATGCGCGTTGTCGTCACATCTCTTCTCAGAGATAAGCCGCCACCATTCCAGCAAGCTTGTTTCCACTGCATTTTACAGTTTCAACTTATTTCGTTATTGAATAGAAAACCAATTTTACTGTATCTCTATTATTTTGTGTTAAGCACCTGTTAATAATCTGTATTCATTTTGATCTGCTCATAAAATCCGGATCAGTGGTATCAGAGCGGTCTGCTCCTTGTCATCTTAATGCATGTCCCCAACGAGGTCGGAGTACAAAGAGTTGGGTCTTGATCTTGTTTCTCTTAAGGAAAGAAGCTCTCGCACACCTAAGAAACCTCCCATGGCAGGAGAAAATAAAGATGATGGGACAGGAGATCCTTTCAAATTGTTGATTGAGGAAGCCCTCATGCAATAGAGGAACAAGATGATGGATAGTTTCATGCAAATCCTTCGACGGCTACCAACAGGCGACACATCTTCTTCGAACGGAGGCACTGCCCCCTTCAAGGTACAAATAAACTTTGATATTCCTATATTTGAAGGTAATATAGACACAGATGTTGTAGACAAGTGGTTGAATCTACTGGAAGGGTATTTTTCTGTCCATAACTTTTTGAATAAAGAAAAGATTACTTTTGCACTCCTCAAAGTCGTTCCCCATGTCAAATATTGGTGGGAAACTTTCTGTGAGCAAAAGGAAATAGAGGAAACCTCATTATTTTCAGTCATGGCCACCTAGGAATCCTTCAGGGATGCTATTAAGGAACAATACTACCCTGTCAAAATTTATGATGACCTGTATACCAAATGGACCACACTGCGGCAAGAAAGAGACCAAGCAGTGCCAGATTTCACAAATATCTTCCATACCTTGTGCACCAAGTTGGGTATCAAATATTCGGAGCGACATCTGGTGCTCAAGTATCGTGGTGCTCTACATAGATACATCCATACTGAAATGGAATTTCTGGACATCTCATCCTTGGGCGCGGCCTATCGATATGCCGTCAAAATTGAGCAGAAGCTCAAACAAAAGACATGGAAATTTGGGCCTGGGAACCCCTCAAAACAAAAGCCAAGAAAGGGTGGCCCCATCCCATCGAACAAAGGACAGAGAAAATATGGACAGTATCAGGACAACCAGTCCAAGCCACAAGCAAATTAGGACACCGGAAAGACAAAGAAAGATATCGGGAAGTGGTGCGACTTCCACAAGAGCCCTTGGCATAACACTGCTGACTGTGGCTCAAAGAAGTCGTTGGTGGCCAAAGTGAAAGCCTCTGAATCATATGCAGATTATGAATCTAAGCCAGAACTAGAAAGGGGAAGATGGATCATTGATGCGGAACCCAGTGCCACCGTTGCTACCACCAAACTCCAGCCTGGTGAACCAGACAAGCCAGAAGAAGGAGAGCACCTCTTCCATTCACAGATGTGGGTAAAAGGCACCCCGCTGCACTTCATTGTTGATAGCGGTAGCCAGAAGAACCTCATCTTAGCAGAGGTCATCAAGCAGTTGGCCCTGCCAACAACGCCGCACCCGCAACCGTATACCATTGGATGGCTATGCCAAGGAAGCGATCTTCGCGTTAGCCAACAGTGTCGACTATCGTACGACACCAAGCCCTTCAAAGATGAAGTATTGTGTGATGTTTCTCCTCTCGAATTTTGTGATGTTCTTTTGGGCCAACCTTATTTATGGAAACTTCATGTTGTATATGAGTCTAGGCCTCATAGTGTTATTATTACTTTGAACAGGAAATTGTACAGGATACCCGAGGCAGTCCCACCTAGTGTTATTTCCTTGATCTCTACTAAGCAATGTAGGAAGGTCATCTCTCAAACGGGGAAGTTTGTCTTCTTCATGATTCTCTCTTAGAATCAACAAAAGATCACAACCACATCCAGGGTCTCTGCGGTTGACCTCTCCACATAGCAGAAGCAAGTAAATAAGGTCATGGAATAATACTCATATGTCTTCTCCTCACTTACAGGGGTACCTCTACACTTCCAGTTCAAGCACCCCATTGATCTGACCCCCGACGCATTGCTACCCAATGGGCCAATCTATCATCGCTATTTGTTAGAGAATGAGGAGATCAAGCAACAGATCCAAGAACTTCTCCACAAGGGGCACATCCGCCCCAGCTCATCACCTTGCGGGAAACCAATCGTGCTGGTACAGAAGAAAGATGGAACCTGGTGACTCTGTATTGATTACTGGGCTTTGAATAAAATCACAGTCAGAAACCGGTACCCGATTCCCCGAATCGATGACCTCCTTGATCAACTCATGGGGGCCAAATACTTTAGTAAGATTGATCTGAAGTCTGGTTACCACCAAGTCTCGATAGAATAGACAGATGTATGGAAGACCACATTCAAGTCAAAGGAAGGCCTTTTTGAATGGTTGGTCATGCCCTTTGGTTTGAAAAATGCTCCAGCCACTTTCATGAGGATGATGGATGATATCCTATGACCATTCACCAATACTTTTGTAGTGGTGTATCTGGATGACATTCTAATTTACAACAAGACTTGGGCCGAACACTTGCAGCATATTCAACAGGTTCTGCACACCCTGCAGAAGCACAAGCTTTATGCCAACTTGGATCAATCCTCCCTCCTTCGGCATGGACAGGGTCCATTACCTGGGCTACATCATTGATCAACATGGTGTACATGTGGATCTAACCAAGATCCAATTTATCCGTGACTGGCCAGCCCCAACAACACTCACTGAGCTTCCGAGATTCTTGGGCCTTGCCAATTTCTACCGCAGGTTTGTGTTGGGTTTCTCCCATATTGCATGGGCCCTTAGCCAAATAAAAGGTGTGGTGGTAAGGAAAAATTTGCGTGGGGTCGGTCCCAACAACAAGTGTTCGATGATTTGAAGCAGCGCTTGTGCTCAGCCCCAGTACTTTCACTACTAGACCTACACCATCCTTTTGAGATTGAGACAGATGCTTAAGACTATGTTGTGGGCACCGTTCTCACTCAGCACGGCCACCCTGTGGCCTATCATAGTGAGACACTGTCAGATACTATCCGTAAATACCCTACTTACGAAAAATAAATGTACTCCATTGTGCAAGCATGTCGCCAGTGGAGACATTACATTCTTGGGAAGGAGATAGTCATCCAAACTGATCATAAGCCACTACAGTTCATGCAGACACAAGGAAAATTGTAGAATGACCACCATCAAAAGTGGTCCACATACTTGTAGCAATTCCACCTCAACATCAAGTATAAAATAGGAAGCACCAATCACGTTGTTGATTGCCTCAGTAGACCGCCAGTTGCGGCACTCACCACGGTGCTAGACTCTTGTGACCATGAGACATCTGGATGGACCCAACTCTATGAGATAGACCCTGAATTCACCACCACCTACCAAATGTTGGGTGCAAATGCAGTTGTCGATGTTTTCCATCTTCAGGATGGGTTGTTGTGACATCTGGGCCATATATGTGTTCCATCAAGTGAGCGAGTGAAGCTGATCTGGGAAGCCCACTATAGTTGGGTGGTAGGAAACTTCGATGTTGAAAATACAATGGCGATGCTACAGAAACATTTCTACTGGCCGAAACTTCGACAGGAGGTCAGCAAGTATATCAGGTCCTGCACTGCCTGCGCTATTTCCAAACCGACCACTAAGAAATAGGGCATGTACACCCCTCTTCCTACTCCTAACAGGCCATGGGAATCCATCTCAATGGACTACATGTCAGGCCTCCCATCCACCAAGTGGGGAAATGACTGTGTTTTTGTGGTTGTTGATCACTTTTCTAAGATGGCGAATATGGTTTCCTGCAAGAAGAGCATCACAGCAGAGGCCACTACCAAGCTCTTCTTTGAACGAGTTTGGGTACATTTTGGAATCCCACAAACCATTGTCTCAGATCGGGATAGTCAATTTCTCATCACATTCTGGTCGAGCCTCTGGTCACTGCTGGACACCAAGCTCACCAAATCCATGGCCTTCCACCCCCAAACAGATGGCCAAACCAGGGTTGTAAATCAAATAATTGTGCATATCCTTCGCATGTATAATTCAAAGCACCCTCACACATGGGATGAGAGCCTTCCCTATGTCCAACATAGCTACAACCGAGCCTTGCATAGCTCAACCGGCCACAACCCCTTTCAAGTGGGGTTGGGATTCCAACCATTGGGACCCATATATGTTGCACTTCCCCTTGCAGTCACCTCGACCGACTCATCTCCTGCTCCAACTGAAGCTGACAAAGCCACCCGGTTCATTGAGCGGATCCAACACATCTGCCAACAGGTTCAGGATATCCTATAGAATTCCAATGACAAGTACAAACAACACCATGATCAACATCAGGTGCCGCATATGTTTCAGGTGGGGGACAATGTTTGGTTGCACTTCCAGAAAGAACACCTTACAGGACCCCATTGAAATATTTTCCCACTCTGTTATGGGTTGTACACTATCACCAAGGCCGTGGGGGATAATTCTTTTGAGCTCAACATTCCTCCTTTCCTTGGTTTGCACCCAGTGTTCAACGTGGATCTCCTTCGCCCTTATTTCCCACCATTATTGGACACCTCAGAAGTAGTAGAACAACTGACACCAAGAGAGATCAACCTCGATTTCCTACAAGAGGCATCCAATGATCTGATTGTGGATAGACAGATCAAGGGCACTTGACAACAAAGGATCCAACTTTATCGAGTCGTCAAAGCAGGGTAGCGCCTGCACCAAGGCAAGTGGCTCACCCGGGGCCAAATTCAGCAGAAATTTCTTCATCTGATGGGGGACCTCATCGCAATGGATACCATTGCTTCCTAAGGAGGGAGGATTGATCCATATGGATATCGGTGGCCACCCACCTTTTCCAACAGGCTCAAAACAGTTTTCTGACAATTTTGGCAATTTACTATTTTTAGCAGTTTTAACTTTCGGGGCCATTTTGAGGGCCTAAATGAAGGTTTTTCAGGATCGAGCTCCTCTAAGGTAGCCAAAGGCATGAATAAGCCCCAAAAATTAATCTCCTTGATAATACCTTTCCAACGGGCTATCACACACCTAAAACAGAGATCGTATGCAAAAGTTACGACCCCAAGAAGTTGATGTACTAACTTACCCAAACGGGGCCCACATGATTTTTGGCACTTCATCTCCTAGGGTTAGGTTTTTGGATGTCTAGGGTTTTTGGCATTCTTGCTTATTGTAAAAAGGCCTTCAGAGCCTCATTGTAACCTTCTTCTTGCAAATGCGCACTACCATCACATCTCTTCTCATAGATAAGCCACCACCATTCCAGTAAGCTTGTTTCCGCTGCATTTTACAGTTTCAACTTATTTTGTTATTGAAAAGAAAACCAATTTTACTGCATCTCTATTATTTTTTGTTAAGCACCTATTAATAATCTGTATTCATCTCATTATGCTCATAAAATCTGGATCATATCAATGTCAGTGGTCTCTTCCTGGTTTGGTCTGTGTGTTTTCATTTTTTCTCAGAGTTTAGATATACAGGCGGCTTGTACAAGGTCAGCCCGCATGTACACGCCCCCTGTCTCTATCCAACACGCGTTCGCACGCGTGTTGTTAGATTAGCAGTTGCATGCTTATACATGATACTTTTTGTTGAGGGTAAGGCAATCATCATTTCCCTTGATAAGAATTATTCTTCTCAGATGTTTGAATCTCTATCTGAGCAGTTAGTAGCTTAGGATTAATCTTACCCTTAGCCTGCTTTTTCTTATTTAAAAAGTTGTCATAAAAATAAAAGATTTTTTTAAGGTTTTTAGACAAGTGTGAGAGTCATTTTTTTTTTTAAATTTCTAGTGTGTGATTTTTGACCCGATTCTTTGCGATTTGCGATTAGGCCAGAATTGTTTTTCTTGGTTTTTGCTTGTTGGTATTTTTCCTTTTTGCTTTATCAAGCATTTAAATAAAATAAAAAAATATCTTTTTATTTTCTTGTTTGGTTGAAGAGTGTGTTTCTGCATTATTAGCCAGGGAAAAGTCATTTATTTCATAACTTTTTGCAGTTTACTTAGATCATAAATAGCTTGTAGTCAAGTGAAATCTCTTTTGAGTTCATTGTCCAAATCTTAGAAAATTAAAAATATTTATTTTCAAAAGTTGTTGAAATTCTACATTCAGTAAAAGTTTTGTTTCCATCTTTTTTATTCATTTTTTGCTTTTGTATTTTACACATCATCAGTTTGACCTTCATACGCCTTGACGTAAGACAAAGCCATAAAATTAACGCTAAATTTAAAATCTACTAGACTTTAATGTTTGTAGGGTTCACCAACTAGTTCAGGATTAGGTTGGAGAGGAAACTCTTCAAGGCCATTTAAAATAAAACATTGGAGTCTGAGTTAGGGAGTGTCTAAGTTCAGTGTCATGAAAGTTATCTGGGACACCCCTCTAACATAGGGGATAAACATGAGGTTGCGTGTGGAAAGGTAGCGGAGATAACCCCTCCAAAGCTGGACCAATCATAGTGGAGAACAGATATAGAGGGCTTGTTTTGGGATTCCATCATTTGCATTTGCCACGGGGCTTCATGGGTCTCGAATCCATTCAAGGTCCTCAGTTTTCTTTCGGACCATTTTCTCTCAATACCCTTGACAGGTTTCGGGCTCGATACCCTGCTCATTGTGGTCTACTCGACTTTCGACTGTACCAGCCTGGTGACTCTTCGCGCACTGGCAACCTAGTTGCCAACCTTTTTTAGGGACATACACAGGTGACTGCAGGGGTATACTACGGTACCTAGGATAGACATCGGGCCATGCTTTGCAGAGTATACCTGGAGGGTGCTTCCATGTTCGATTTTCACTTGCACCGGTAAGTTTCTCTAGTGTTAGTTGTTGTAACTGTTCTTTCAATTAATTTAATGGTTGTCTGTCTTATCTTCTAGGGAATTTTTTAGTGTGTGTTACTTTTGAATGTTTAGACTACCTTAGATTTTCTTTGATCTTCTCACATAGTGAAGGATCATGAGCTCTGTCAGTCACGAAGGCTTCTTGGCCTGCCACCGGTTACACTGGAGCCACCCCCCCCACCATTAAGGCGAAAGCTAGACCAACAAGGGTCTTTTGAAGTGACTGGGTTACAAGCCATTGTGCCCGACCAACCCCCGGTGGAATCAACCATTTTGGACCTTGAAGCAACCACTCTTGGCCCAATTGAAACCCCAATCACTGATTTCTTGGCACCTTTCATCATACCAATTCAATTTTACAAGCGCCAGATAGTGTTGCACACAACAATGGAAACAAATGTTGTTACTCCTTCTGGGAATTCTTCAATTCCCACCACAGTTGTCACCACAGGAGAGATTTCACCTCCTAACCCACCATCGTTGGTCTAAGCCACCATGGTCTCGACTGCTTCTATATTTCACAGTGGTCTGATCCCATCTTTGGCGGTGGCCACAACCCCTTTCACACCAAGTGTGATAGGCCCTTCGTTCTCATACGGGATGCCTAGTTTGGGTACAAGTTTTGTACTTTCTTACTCCACTTTACAGACTTTAGGTCTAGGGGCAGGGAGCTCTAGTGCTCCTCTGTAAGGTCACATGGGGGGAACTTCTGCTCCTTTTAACGCTTTCCCTTATGGAGGAGGTCATATCCCTCCTTTGTCCCCTTCACTCGGCAGCTCGCATCAGCTATCCGACGGGCAACCTACACACAATAGTTCATTTGGAGCGGGGAGTC
The DNA here is from genome assembly GCA_000966675.3 of Picea glauca. Taxonomy (NCBI): domain Eukaryota; kingdom Viridiplantae; phylum Streptophyta; class Pinopsida; order Pinales; family Pinaceae; genus Picea; species Picea glauca. Next base: position 262,955 of record JZKD02S1652200.1, on the reverse strand, counting down.
AAGGACAAACTTCACATAGTATGCTGGTAGGTTCAACACCATTTTCTTTGAACAGAACATTTGGTAACAATACCTTCTCGTCAGTCGCTTTCCCGACTGGGGGAAACCCCATTTTTGGACAATCTACTCCTATGCAGGGTACTATTCCTGCACAGGGGGAAAACCTAGCAGGACCTTGGAATTTAGGGCAAGGATCCATTCCCTCATCCAGAATGTCGATTTGGGGTAATTATTTCGACAATCAATGGAATCCCAGCCAAACTACTATGCCTATCCCCACAGGACCAGCATGGGGTAACCCTTCCCAAAGTACTTCAAACATAATGCATGCCCCACAATCTATGTCCTATTTGGGAAATCATCCAATGATGTCTCCACATATGAAAAATCCATACGTGGGCCAGGGCCATGGTTTCTACCAGAATCCGGGCCAATAGCCAAACTTTTCCTGGAAACCTGGTGCCAGTCAAACTCCAGGACCCTTTTTTCCAGGTTATCACCAACAACCCAAACTTCCCTTCCTGGTGAATTTGCACTTGCCAGATTTGACAAGGTTATTGAATGACCCTATTTGTCATGATCCGCATTGGCCTCCTATGCCAATGAAGTTTCCTTCGGACATCCCAAAGTTTGAATCCAAACCTAACGAAGATCCAGGAGATCATGTGACTACCTTTCATCTTTGGTGCTCATCTAACTCATTGAAAGATGACTCCGTACAGTTGCGATTGTTTCAACGTACTCTCATTGGGAGTGTCGTGAAATGGTACATTGAGCTCGATCGCTCAAGATACTCTTCTTTTGGCAAACTGGTGATGGATTTCCTGAACCATTTCCAGTTACCTGTGAGATACGACGCTGGCACAGAGCTGCTCACCAATTTTGAACAGACAACAACAGACCATATCTCTGATCACATCCGAGAATCGAGATGTTGGAAGAGTTTAATCAAGGTACCAGTCCCACCAGCATTCCTGCTTGAGTGGTTCCTTAAGTCTTTGGTCCTGTAGTTATCCAAATACGTTGTGATGTGAGGTGTTTTCTACGAAGAAGACGCCATCATGAGGGCTCAACATTTTGAGCTCATCTATTCTCAGTCTAGTTTATTATACAACATCTTGCTAGATGTGCCACGTTCAACACTGGATAAAACTAGACAGAGAGCTAGACCACATGTTGATGGTATTGTTGGTTCAGCACAAACAAATCCCACTTAGCAATTGACGAAGTAGTTGCGACAGTTATCTATACAACACACAGCGGCCAACCAAACTACTGCTTTGGCTTCTCCCCCTACCAAAATGTCGGAGGTACACAAAGTGAAGTCGACTAACCCAAAGGCCACCCAACAGCCTAAAGGGAAGAAAAAACAATGAAAGAAGGGTAAGGGGGATAAAAAACCCATCGATAATGCTGGCGGGGACAACACTGAAAAATGGAAGGCGAGGTATCCATGCAACTTGTGCATGGAAGACCACCCAACCCATCTGTGTCCTTAACTTGCAGAGGCCCAAAAATTTGTCACGCAGCAATAGCAGTAAATGTTGACTAATCCATTTCAACATGGGCAAAATCTAACTCAAGCCTCTGCAAGCACAGAAGGGGGCAGCCAAGAACACTGTCCACCTCCGAACAACCCCGCATTCACGAACGTATATATGGTTAGGGGTGATGCTTTTATATCAACTAGAGCACACGACTATAGTAAACCAAGGGCTTCTGAGAAGGGTAAAGAAGCTGACCTCCTATCTCTTCCTCTACAAATTGAAAATATGTTGGGAGAAACAATGACACGCATTCCAAAAGGTGCATTCAAAAAATCTTCTCATAACCCAAATGCAAGGGCCGCCCAGAACTACTCTATGGTGGAGGATTTATCACAAACCCCTTGTGCGATGTCCACTTTGGAAGTCCTCCAAATCTATCCTTCTCAAAGGAAAGCCTTGTTAACCGCTTTAGGCTCTACCGAGACTTGTAATCCGGGTAAAATCATGTTGGATACAACCGACTTAAAACCTCCTGCCTTACCACATAGTGTTTTAGATAGTAGTGGCTTATCCCACAAAAATGTTTACTCAGAATATCTTCCGCACGGTGGTTGATGAGGGTGCCTCAACATGCATTATGTTGTTGGCATGTTGGAAGGCCATTAGCCAGCCCGTTTTGTCTCCATCACCTACTCTCCTCACTGCTTTCGATGGTCATTCATTCCGACCACATGGCATCGTTCCTTCTTTCCCCATGTAGTTAGGAGGGAAGACCATGTGTGTCAAAGTAGAGGTAGTCGATGCTCTCCTTGACTATAACCTCTTGTTAGGAAGGAGTTGGACTTATTCTATGCAAGTTATGGTTGCTACAGTTTTTTGGGTCTTGTTGTTTCCACACGAGGGCTAGATAGTGACCATTGATCAATTGTCTTTCTCTAGACCTAACCCTACTTTGGGGGCATCCACGGTCCCGATGATTGATAATAATCAACCAGGTGTCGTTAACGTAGGAGTTGGTTTGTGCCCATCCTTGATGGGTACCTTTGATTACCTGCCCCCTCACGGTGACATCAAATTTATATCCAATCACCATAAGGTTGATATTTTTCAAGTGTCATCGTTCCACATGAATTACTTCAAGGATCCCTGGATACTTCCTTCCCCATCAGCCATGATGGATGAGATAGGGCACCCGGGCATGTCCATGCCCTTGTCTGCAGCTGAAGTAGAGTACTCTTTAGTCCAACAAGCTTCAACTAACACTGATCTGACTCCTACACAAGAGTTAGATCCACTTCTAGAGCCTATTTGGGATCAAGGTTTGTTACACATTATTTTCGTCATCCCTATGACCGTTAATGATGTAAACCTATATGTTTCCTTCAGAGGGGTTAGTGGCCTAAGTTCCTGAAGAGAGAAGGGAGAAGAACTTTTCCTGAGAAAAGAAGATGAATTTTCCTGTGTAAAAACCTTATAAAAAAAGGAATTTCACAGGCTGCCTATGTATTAGGGTGCGAGAATGCCTGATTCTCATAGGCTGCATCATATCTAGAGTGTGAACAATTCGCAGATTGCACTATAAGCAAGGTGCGAGAATGCTTACACGTGGGAAAAACGAGCGTTTTCTCGAATCTTCTAGAAGGAGAAACTTCCATGGTGAGGTGGCATCTGAATGGTTTGGATCTTACTCGCTTTCATGATTTAGTGGGATCATCCTAACCTCCTCAGCTTATCCTCTTCAACTTATAAAAGGAGAGGAGCTCTCATGGAGAAGGGGTTCTTGAGCTTAGCTTTGGTTGGCTTGGAATTATTAGCTTGGTTAGAGTGGCTTTGAGATTTACTTTGTCAAGATATATTGTGAGTAGCTATCAGATTCATGGTCTCAAAATCCTTGGAGCAAGAAGTGTGTGGGGAACGAAGGATAGTTGGAAGGGACCTTATGACATCAAGGCCATGGTTGCAATCTCTCTTTCACATTTAATATGATACAGTAATATGATTCTTTCCTATAAAGCTTGTTGTGTTTTATTG
>JZKD02S1652200.1:211450-258391 GCA_000966675.3 Picea glauca | reverse complement strand
TGGAGCAACGTTTCAGTGGGCCATGTATTTTTCTTTCCATGACCTCAAGCATATAGTTGAGGCCTATCTAGATGATTTAGCATCATGATCTCGCAAGAGAATGGATCATCCCACACGCCTTAGACTTATCTTCGAACGTTGTCGCTACTTCCAGATTCGCTTGAATCCAAACAAGTGCAGCTTCTGCGTAACGTCAGGACGTTTTCTAGGTTTCATCATATCAACAACATGGATCATGGTCGATCCTCTCAAGGTGGAGGCAATAATCCAGTTGCCCCCCCCGATGCACAATCCTTCAACTTCAGAGTCTACAAGGCAAGGTGAACTTTTTACGACGCTTCATTGCCAACTATGCTGAAATCACCAAGGGCTTTATGCGCTTACTGAAGAAAGACATTCCTTTTTACTAGGATGATTCCACTCAATGCTCTTTCGATGCATTAAAACATGCCCTCACAACATCCCCTCTGCTCCAGCCACCTAACTATAACAAAGATTTCTTATTATATCCGGATGCAATAGAGTCAACCATTGGCATGGTTTTAGTTTAGGAAGATGACTTGTTCTTAGAATACCTGATCTATTACTTGATCCAAGGCCTTGTAGGACCAGAACTCAGTTATTTTCATATCAAAAAACTTGCATTGGCAGCAGTTCATGCTATTCAACGGTTTCGTCATTATGTTATGTTTCGCAAGATCACCGTCATTGCTGTCGTGAATCCATTCCAGTATATGTTGACACGATGGGTAATAGGTGGAAAAATCAGTAGATGGATAGTCATCCTCCAGGAGTTTGACTTAGACTTCATTTCCGCAAAGTCCAAAAAGTCATTGGTCTTCATAGAGATTATTTCATAACTTTCAGTTGAGTTAGGTGACATTGTGTTTGAATAATTGCCTATCCGGGGAGATATGTTTTTTATCACATCTTCAGATCCCTGGTACAGAGATATACTTATCTATCTCCAGACTTTGAAGTGCCCCACTTCTACTTCTTGTGATGAGTGTAAGCGTATACGCCATCAGACTAAGAATTATCTCATACTCGATGGTACGTTGTATCGGAGAGGTGTAGACTGCATCCTACGTCGATGTCTCACTCATGAGGAGGCAGTTATCGTGCTCAATGATTTCCATACCGGAGCTTGTGGCAGTCATTTGTCTGGGTTGGCAACAACCCAAAAGATTCTATGAGCAGGTTACTTCTGGCCGACACTTATCAAAGATTGTATCGAATCGGTCAAGAAGTGCCATCCATGCCAAATATTCTCTCGGAAGATGAGGAAACATCTCGCTCCCATGTTTCCCGTCATCACAGTTGGACCCTTCACCAAATGGGGGATTGATTACACTACTTGCAACCCCCCTTCAGCAAAGGGGCACCGCTATATCATCGTAGTTGTAGACTACTTCACAAAGTGGGTCGAAGCTATGCCAACGTTTAAATATGATGGACAGACTGCAACTATATTTTTATTCAACCAAATCATAGCAAGGTCCGGTGTCCTGAGGGAGATTGTCACTAACCATGGAAATCACTTTCAGAATCAGATGATAACCAAATTAACATCAAAGCTTGGGTTACGGCAAGAACATTCATCACCCTACTACCCCCGGGCTAATGGGTAGGTGGAAGCTGTAAACAAAACTCTTAAGACTATTCTGCAGTGAACTATCAACTCAGCCAAGTCAAATTGTCATTTGATGTTATACTCGACATTATGGGCTTACTGAACATCTGTTAATACTGCAACCATTGTCTCACATTTTAAACTCATTTATGGGTTGTAGGCAGTCTTTCCCATCGAATGTCAGATCCCATCTCTAAAATTGGCAGTACAATTATTGCCAGACACTTCTCCACTCGAAGAACGATTAGTATACCTTGAGCAGCTCAATGAACAGTTTCATGATGCAGCCTTGGCCAATGAGGCTCACAAACATAAGGTCAAGTGTCAATATGATAGGTCTGTTTGTCCTTGGATTTTCTCTGAAGGTGACCTTGTCCTGGTCTATGACCATTATAAGGACTCCTTAGGGGTAGGCAAATTCAAACCCATGTGGTTCAGGCCTTTCATCATAAAAGAGGTATTAAAAAAGGGCACCTATCATCTGGTTGATTTCGAAGGGAATGCTTTGGCGGAGCCTAGAAATGGGCTCTACCTCAAGAAGTATTACTCATAGGTTGGTCACTATGGGTAACTTTTTGTAACATATGTATAGTATTTATACTATTACTTTTTAGTTTCTTTTTAGTGTTATGGACATATCATTGATGTTATCTTTTATCACTGTGGCAGATGTCAAGTGATTCTGAGGTGCTCATTGGGTACATAGACGATGCTAGTCAGCACACTCGGAGGCTTGCCTCTGCAGCTTGGGTAATCTTTACATTTCAAGGCCAGTTGTTATCTTCTGGAGTTATATGCTTAGGTGACACCACAAATAATGTTGCCGAGTATAGTGCAGTTATTGAATTACTTCGTGATGCTTTGTCATTGGGCATCTCTCTTCGTTGGGTCTATCTCGACGCTCAACTGGTTGTGTCTCAGTTAAACAGAGTGTATCGGGTTCATGATCCAACTTTACATCGACGATTCCTTAGGTCACATCTCTTGGAATGAAACTTTGATTATATTACATATTTTCATGTTCCTAGGAGATTAAACCAAGTTACAGATACTCTAGCTAATCAAATTTTAGATTGGCATCTTGCACACATATGAAAGAACATTGACATAAGCATGTAAATACATTTTTTCACACATGATCCATAAGACACAAAAGACCAAAAAACCATATATAATATCATAAATTAACCAAAGTACATAGATGGACGCAAGCGCCTCAAAAATAGGACCAATAACGAGTCACAGGGCTTATGCCCTCAAAAAATATATACAAGTAGTGCTTGTGGCACGTAAAATGTCTAAATAGGTTCAGGGCCTATGGGCCCTGTTATACTGGTCCACAGCATGGGCTAAATGCCTAAACAATCGGACCCACGTCCGAGGTGCCCCCACTACATGAGGTTGCATGGATGGCGGCAGATCCTCAATATCTTCCATCGGGACTGTGCGAGTGAGTGCAGTAAAGTTCCGCTCAAATCGTCTAAGTACCCTCTCAGCCTCCCCAGCTGGGAGGTCTCCTGCTACTGCTAGTCCCCTGGCAACGGAAGTTGTGACCCCTGTCTAAGGACGATGCATGTTCCTTGCATAATCGACAGGTCGCACTAGTCCCACATCAACATGCAACAAACGTATATCCGTCAAATACTCTGGCATATAAAAAAAATGATGATATATAAAAAAAATGACATAAAAGTTACATATACAACAAAAAAAACATACAAAGGTGGAGACTTACCCATCTCCCCTTGCTCCTCACCAGGAGGTATTGGTATCTTCGAGTCTCTCGAAAAATCAATCCCGGCATAGGGGTAGTCCTCTATAACCAGGATCTTCCATGACAACCATGAAAAAAAGTCATCATCAAAGGACTCATTGGTCCTTCCACCACCCTGTCGCGGCAGTAATACTGCCCATCTACACACTATAGGAAAAGAGGCATGATGTCCTTGTACCACTACCCGAGGACTAAAACTTGGGACTCTCTCAAAAAAGAACGAACACAAAATAGTCCCGAACCCAAAGTTCCTCTGTGTCCGCTGACGAAAATCTGTCAATTGCCTCTTCATACACTCCAATAGTGTGGTACTCCAGTCAAAAATTTGTGCATTCAAGCATTGGAAAACATAGTTCATCTGTGCACAGGACACCTAATGTAAGGCCGCTGAACTGGTAATCCGCCCAATGAGAAATAATATCGCTTGCAGTGATAGGTTAGTGATCTTACTTATAGGCACCTGGGAGCTCAAACAGTTTGTCCCAGCCTCACAATGTAGGGCTATCATTTTCTCTATGTAATGCGGCCGTGACGGAAATGTCTTGAATTTGACTGGTTTCCCTCTCCTTGAGAGGCTAGTCAAAAAGTAGATATCCTCGGTGGTGGGAACCAGTGATTTCCCCTCTAGCATAAACGCCTCTGCATCAAGGTGCCAATAGTCAACCAAGGCATTCAGTAACCTCGGTTGCGCCCGCATAAAAGGACATAGGAAGAACTTTAGGAAACCACATTGCATTAACGTGACCACGGTGTTTGGATCTCCCGCAACCAACTCAACAACTTCTGCATGCTCCCTTTCCCTCCATTGGACATACATTCTACCAAAAAAACAAGCTTCAGGAGGGTGAGTGAGTGTTTTTTGATTTTTTGTGTTTATAAAGGGAGGTCCACGCGTGTTGTCTAGGTGACAGTCGCATGTACCTGTGGGTAGGTTTTACTCTACCTGAGTGTACATGCGGCCTGTCTAGAGACAACCCACATGGGCCTAGGGCCGACCTTTTAAAGGTCGACGCCCACCCAAAAAATGAAATGAAAAAAAAAATCAAGAATTGAATAGTTAGATAGGGGAGTTTGTATTTACTTGGTCCAGATGGAAGTTCGTTTCGTCCACTGTAGCTCCCAGAATCACCGATTTTATCAAAGGGGGTCTTTTGGCTCTAGAGTCAATTTCCAAATCAACAATGGTAATAATGAGCTACCAGCTTCTATTTATAGACTTTTTGGCCTCTTTTTGTCACTTTTTTGGCCTCCATTATCATTTTATTTATACCAAAAACCATTTAGAGTGATTCAGGAGTTGCATCAAAGGGATTTGATCGGGTATTGGGACAGTTTTAGGGAGTTTTGAGTATTTTTTACGACCCATGAAATTTTTTTCGATGATCAACTTGAGCATATAGGTTCGGTTTCTACCCAGATTTTTGTATCTCGTTGTCTTTTTCCTTTGCCATAGGATCAATCCCATCAGGTTGTGACACAGAACCATCATCTCTACTTTAGAAGTGTTGTAACTTGGTGGTAGAGCTTACCGGAACATGGATGCCCTAGGTAGATCATGGTTGCATTATGGCATTCATGCTGTCTCTAAAAACACTGTAGGCTTGGGAGTCCTTATAGTCTTTCCTGAATATGAGTTTGAGCCTACTTGCATGATTCTTCTTTGCTCTTGACCTCACCCTCAGGACTCCCCAAAAATAACGGGTCTTCTTTTAAGCCCTTTTCAGACTCTCTAAATATGAAAAGATTGTCGAGCGATCTTGTGGCCTTTCACGCTCATTAAAATGAAATTTGAAGTCACGTCTATCCGGTGGTAGTTTACCCCTTTTTCGGTCCAGATGGTCAACTGTACGAACAAAGGCATACTCTATGGAACTTCAGCTCTATAGAAGAGTACTCTCAGGTATAATTTTATCTCTTTTTTCGGGCCTGAGGGACTAAACTTATGAAGAAGGAACCCCCACGGAGTCCATAGTTAAGCTCTTTTCAGACTCTCGAAAATTGAAAAGATTGCCGAGTGACCTTATTATTTCACACTCGTTAAATTGGTCCAGAAGAACATTCCTGACGAAGTCCATAGTTAATCTTTTTTCAAACTCCTTAAAAATGAAAAAATAGCCGAGTGATCTTGTCCTTGTCACACTCATTAAAATGGTTTTGAATCGATGTCTAATCGGTGCTAGTTTACCCCTTTTTCGAACCGACTAGACTATCTTCGAAAAAGGTACCCCAACAGAGTCTCCTTTTATGTTTTTTAAAACTCTCAAAACATGAACAACCACCGATATTACCTTCTCTGGGCTCGTTAAACTTACATCAAAGGAAGTTACCATTGTGTGTTTTATTAACCGCATTTGCATACCTTATATGCCAGCCTTGTAACAATTTGTTGCTACGTCTTAACACCTTTGGCCCCTGGAGGATTTTTCCTGAGTATCATTCTACTAGAACATCAATCTTGTCCTTGTTCCTTGAGCTTGTATGTTTGCAACACTCGTTCCTCCTTTGTAACGTAGTATTCCTTTAGTCTTTTTCCACAATTATTGAAAAGGACAAAAAAATTCAAATATACCCCAAAAAGAGGAAGGGAAATGTATTTTCTTTATTGGCAGCATAATGAGTCACCCTTGGATAAAGCACATCTATCCATTTGTTCATTAGACTATGGGATGTAGTACGACGTTAGGAAGCTTTTTCTCGCTATATAGAATTTTGTCCTCTATCGTTTGGTTATACTTCCAAACATATGGAGAGTTTGCATTGCCTCTTGCTTCACAGACTTATAATTAATTCCATGTTGCCTGAGTCTCATCATGTGTCATGCTATTATCCAAGGGAAGTTTGTCACCAAGCCTAAGTTGTCCCCTCTACAATATGTCTCTTGTCCTCATACCTGGCCATCCTGAACATCCAATCAAGTCCTTGTTTGAAATCACTGAAACCTTCAGTCTGATCATCAAGATTATCAAGTCCATGACCGACGAGCCATCGAAGACCTCTGGGTATTGCAGTCGTACACTCATATTACACTCATACCTGATTTTTGAAGATTTTGAAGTTGTTTCTCGAGCTCTGAATATCTCATCTCCAGCAATTAGGTCGTATCAACTTCTAGAAGATGGATACTCTATACGTATATCTTTTCGATTTCGAGATGTAGCTTCGTTGTGTATTGTTCACGGCTACTCTTTATATAGTTATATGACATGGATCTATAGTGTATTTGATTGGTAGCCATGATTCTATTTTATCTCGAGCATGGGTATGCCCGCCTCAGTGAAACATTTGTTATTTTGCAGACGACACCTCCCGGTTCCCGATTCTTAGGCTCACTCGTTCGACACATCAGTAAAGATTGGTAATGTATTTCAGCCATCAGATGCTCTTCTGACCTCACACATTAGGGGGCATCTGTTATAACCCTAAATTGAACCACACATGCTTACCTGGCATCAGACCATCTCATATCCCTTCTTTGCCAAAGTACTGCTGAAAAACTCTTTAAAAAACCTCTTGTATAAAGGCCCACGTGCCCTACTCCATTACTGCACACGTGTACATGCTGGCTGACCCAAAATAGCCCGTGTGGACTGACAAAAGCATGAAAAAAGGAAAGTTACCGACATAACACAAAAGCTATGGGTGAGTTAACTAAAACTCCCAGCCATATATGGCCGAGGGTTCATCCAAATACCTAGCTCCTTCTAGCCTATAAAAGAAGGGGTAGGGGTCCCATTTGGAGGAGGAAAAATATAGCAAAGAAACTTTGTCCATTTGCGTATTCCCATTATCCCAACCCTTTAGCCTTTCCTTGTGCCAAAGGAGATACAAAGAAAAGCAGTTGGAGGACAATCGAAGAGGAGCCTAGGATCAGGTTCACGGAGTGGTGGCCGGTCTCAAATTTTGTAAGTTGACTCATTCAAAGTAATAAAGAAAGTGTTTTTCCTGTCCCAATTCACGAGTTATTCATAAATTGCTAAGTACATGTTTGAATTTCTAACCCGTTATTCTATAGGTAGTATGGATGTGTAGTTGTTTCTTGTCTTGTATGCAGGTCAACGTTGGAAAGGAGAACTGCGAACAAGTTATCAAGTATGACAAGGGATCGACATCGAATGCTCGGAACGAGGTAGGTCGATCTAGACATTGCATTTACTAAAAATAAATGGGATTTAAGTCTGGGGATGAAGGTAGAAAGTAAATTTTCTCTAGGTCATATCTGCATGCAAAGTCTAACCCTATTTGCTAGTCCATAAGGAGATTTCCCTCACAACATCTATGGACGCCTGCTAGTAAAAGTGGCTCTACCCGTGGTATGGAAGTTTAAGAAATGTTCAAGAAATTGGGCAAGAAGAACAGACCTTACAAAGGAATGAGAAGGAAGACACCCAACCGACATCAGAGCACTTGACAGAACAATTTTTGAAGAGTTATGAGGTAGAAATGGCCTAGGTTTTGGGAATCTTGGGAACCTCATTTGATAAGGGCACAAATAATACAGAAGAATGCCCAGAACAAGCCTCCTCTTCAAAACCATATGAAGATTTTCTTGATATTGAAATGACCTTTTCAGAGGACACAACACAGGAAGAACTTAATTTTGAAACAAGAATCCCTCTTGGACAGGAAAAACATTTGGAAGGAACAGAGAAACACCCATCTACTCCCCAAAATGAATAATCCCTTGAGACCTCTCATAAAGAAAAATCATCCAAGAAAATTAGAAAGTTAAAGAAAGAAAACAAACTATTGAAGAAAAAGGCTAAGAAGGCTGAAGTACTAAAGCAAAAGGTGGGAAAACTCAAGGAGATTATTAAGGAATTGAGGAAATAGTTAGAACAAGTAGATAAGGTCCATAGAAGAAAGAAAAACAAAAGGGCCAGAATGCAAGGAAGAAATCCTCTTCCTAAAGAAGCAGTCAATACAAATTCTGTAGGAATACAAATAGACCCTGAAGATATAGTAGTAGAAGAAACAATAGCTTAGAACGAGGAGGTAATTCCTCTAGAAACACAAGTAAATATGACAACTACAAAAGTAATTGATGCTGAGGTGCAGACATACACCCTGGTTTTAGAGAAAATAGCTCAACTCCTTGAGAAGAATGCTACCATCAGGGGATTGGAGGAAGAATTGATGCAGTCTTAACAAACCCTAGTTCAAAACAGAAATGAATTACTGACTATGGCAGAACACCAGGTAGTCCAGTCCCAGAAATAGAGTGCTCTTGTGGACAGGCTGGAAGCAGAGCTTACAAAGGCCCAGCAAGCATTAATTCAATCTAGGGAAGAGATGGGCACTATGGAAGAATACCAAGTATCCCAATCTCAAGCACAGGGTATCACCATTGATAAACTAAAAGCAGAGCTTACAAAGGCCCATCGAGCATTGGCTCAATACCAAGATAAGATGGTCACTAAGACTGAACATCAAAATATTGTTAAACAATTGAAGGACATGATAGCAAGATAGAGTGAGACCTATGCCACACTCACCAGAGCCCAAGAGAAGGTGAAAAAGGTGCAAACTCAATTGGAAAAAGATTTGGAGCAAATAAAAGACATATGTGATGTCTACTCTGATGTTGTTAATTGCAGATCCCCTCCCACCAATTACACTTTATTCTTGCTGGAAAGATATTTGTTATTGATATTGAAGGCCATCAGAGAAGGTAAACCTATTTCATTTGCCACTCTGCCTGATTTTATCTCATGTTTCAGAGAGCAGGACGAAAAGGTACAATACTTTTTATGTGAATTGTACTTTCATAATTTCATTCTAGAAGAAAAAAGGGAAGATAACCCTGGCCCATTCATAGGTGACATAAAATTTCAGGCTTTTTTGTCATTTACTCATAACCAAGTCAGATGGGGAAAATCTCATAAAACCTTCTTAAACAGGGAAACTGGGCTAGATCTTTGGTTTAGGGGAGAGCCTCCAAAGTCCTTTCCATCCATTATGTGGCATAAAACGTTTATGAAAAGAGGGGGGGGTCACAGACTCCTTAGCCCCTATCCATCTATAGGTTATACACTCTGGTATCACTCGTTTTAGAGATCTTAAGGAAGAATCCCTTGCTTCTTCTAAATCGATATGGGATGCATCCTCCAGTGAGGTGAAGAGTAGGGAACCCTTTGGATACAGGGATTTCTTTGAAGCTACCATCAGAATAGAAAGGTATTCTCAATTGCTCCAAGAGGAAGGACCTTCTTGGATTGGGTGAAGATATAATCCCCCTAATATCTGGTTTCCTCCAGAGAGTTACCAAAGAGATTATCAAATTAATAAAAAAAGGGAGGATGCTACTTTTGGAGAACTCAAAAGAAGCAATGGGTTCAGAAAACCTGTTGAACCAACCTTTCCACCTTACAACATTATTTCTTTACATGTAATATCTCATCTTGCATGAGGACATGCAAGAAGGTAAGCTGGGGGTTATGTTAGGCTATGAAAAAGGTATAAATATCTTCCCTTTTCCCACATTTCATGATATCATCTTGATTGACTTTTTGGTTATTTAGGAGAAAATAGAATAGAAAATGAATAATATACTCTTTTGCATTATTGATAAAGTTAGATTACATAGATCCTAAATATGATTGGAATTGTCTGGTTTTATTATAGGATTAGTTAAATATTGTCAAACCCAAGATAGCAAAGGAAATCTTGAAGATGTGAAAACTATTGGATGTTGAGGATTGCATGGCGCAAGGTAGTTCTGAAGATGATTGAGTTTCTCATATTGTAAATTTATAATACTAAAGCAATCATGAGGATCTCTCGATCCTCAGGATAGCTTAATTTACCTAGACTATTGTAATATATAAAGGGTAAAATAGACCTTGAAGAGGAGAAGAATTGCATCCAAGAACTCAAAACTTAGACTTGCTATGCGTTAGCAGTTTTTGTAACATGTTGTACCAGTTATGGAATTAATAAAAGCTTTGAGTGGTTTTACCATTTCTATATATTGAATTTCCAATAGAAGTGCTTTTGCGGACCAAGGGCCCAGTCTGAAGGAGATATTGTTCTACCTGTACTTGTATCAGTTCAATTTTTGTTTTTTGATTTGATTCTCTTTTACAATAGTTAAATGAATGCATAAGTGTGCTGATGACTCCATGTCAATTGCAAAAGATAGATGTTCCTAAATCATTAGATGATTGTTGTTCCAATTTCCATTACTGAGATTTGACATGTGACAGTTCCTCATAAGTTCACACTTGTTGTTCCTTTCACTTAGGTTACAATTGTTGTTCCTTTCACTTAGTTTACAGTTGTTGTTCCTTTCTTTTAAAATATAGTTGTTATTTATTTCGATAGAATTACGATTGTTGTCCCTTTTCAATTAGATTACAGTTCATGTTTCTTTGCATAGGTAGAGTAATTTACCTTTTCCTTTCCAACAATTTGATTCATAGAAATAGCTAATTCTGTAAGTTTGTACTTAGATTCAATTACTGCTTTTACAATGAATTCAATAGGTTAATTAGTTCTTTTCCATTACATAGCTTTAGATTTCAATTCCTAGAATCGTTAATGAATTTTTGAGGAACTTGATTGTTGATAAACTCATATATGTTTTAACTACACGATTTTAGCCTCTATAAGCTATCTGCGTAGACTTTTCCGATGTTATTTGAGATAAAAGACGAATCCTCGGGTTGATAAATTAATGTTAAACTAAGGCTTTTTTAGACATCTTTAGAGCCCAACATTTTGGCGCTGTTGTCGAGGAAGAATGTCAAAGGTAGCATAGATTTTGCCTCTGGAGGACTAGGTATTGAAGAAAGAAGGTAAGAACCTACGCAGGTGATAAGTAAGATACTTATGCTAGCGCCTACCTCCAGTTGACGCAACAAGAGGTAGCATAGGCCTTTTTTTTTTTTCTTGATTTGTTTTTCCTTTTTTTCGTTGTTGTGTGAAGTGTGTATGACTAAGAAGAAATATTTTGAAAAAACAAAACCCCCACCAAAAATTACCAAAGCCCAGGGCTCGATGCTCCCTAGAAGAAGCACTTTCATAGACGACATCATCTGAAAAGAAGAATCTCAAGCTTCAGTTGGACCTAGAAAAGGGTCTACCCGAATCCCTCAGGTGGCAGTTTCACCAACTGCAACCCACACTGAGATCCATAGAAAAACTAAAGGGACTAAGCAAATCTTTCAGAGAATAGATCTTCCACCCCTCGACCCTTTAGAAGAGGGAAACTCTTGTAATCTGGAGGAAGGAGAAGGAGAAACTAGTGGGATATCCAAGATAGACCCACCAACTAACCCCGAATCTCCTGTGAAAGAAGAAGGAATACCCGAAATCCCAGATAGAGGAAGTGTAATCAAATCCCCTAGAGGATCAGATAACCAACCAATTCAAATAAAGCACCCGGATCAAGAAATCCCTAAATATTTCTGGCATATTTTCGATCAAAGGGAACAAACAAATCCACAACATCCCTAGACTTCCACTTTGGAATATTTGATAGTTGATCCAATTGCCAATGCCCCCATGAAGGAAATTGCCCTACAAAACCTACCAACCTTTCATGGATTAATCTCAAAAGACACGGACACATTCGTATTTGAATTTGATGTCCTATGTAGAGGGTATGATTACACCTCCGAACCCCAAAAACTAAAATTGTTCCCCTCCACTCTGAAAGGAGTAGCTCTACGCTAGTTCATGGGATTGGGAGGGGGAACTATAAACTCATGGGACGAAATGAAACATGCCTTCTTGAAAAAATATCAGGATTATTGTAGAACTAGAGACTTAAAATATGAAATCTTTCAAATGACTGCAAAAGAAAATGAATCATTAGAAGAATATGTCGAGAGATTTCAATATAATTTACAAAGATCACCCTATGGCACATTACCAGGTGAAGTTCCTAAGGCAACTCTGATTAAGGGTATGAAAGATGAATGGGTAGAAACATTGAATTTAATGGGGAAGGGTGATATTTATCAAGAGGCGTATGACGACATCGTCCTACTGTGCATCAGGTGCTCTAGAGGAAGTTCACGGACCAGATCAGGGATGCGTATCCCCCTCACCATAAATAGCAATATTACCAGCGGGGGTGTTACGTGAGCTGATGTCGGTAATCTCTTAGAAAAATTCAAAAAAAATATTATGAGCACTCTGACTACACAATTGGATGTATTGCAGGCCAACAAGAAGAAAATAGAAGAAGAACAAACATTGGCTATATTTTTCCATAGGTGCAGAAGGAAACATGGTCTAAGGGATTTCCCTTTGGATGTGGTTCGGGTTTGTTCTATCTACACAAAAGATCATGACACGGAACAATGTCCATTGCTTCCTGGACTGAAAGTTGTCTTTAGAGAAGTAGAAGAAGAAACAAAGTCATTATATCCGATGGCCCAACGATGTCAATGGCAAAATCAACGTCCAAATACACTACATGACCCTTCCTCTTTCCTCTCTAGATAGTATAATCAGCAGCAATCTCCTGGTAGCACATGGAAGGGTCATTCATTTACTAATCAGAACTAGAAACCCCAACAATACCCACCTGCAAATCCTAATTGGAAAAACCAGCCTGCTGCAAATCCTCCATGGCAGAATCGACCAACCACAATTTCTACTTGGCCTCACTCACAATATCCCACCTCATCCTGGAAAAACTCAAATAAAAACATATACCCGTCACAGTGGCCCAACATGACTACCCAAAACCCAAATTGGAATCAGATTTGGCAGCGCCCCATGGGGACAAACAACCAACCCATAAGGATGGCCCCTCAAACTCAGCCTATGCTACAAGCACCACTCCAATTGCCTCAAAATCTGCAATCACAATTGTGCCCTCAACTACCAGCCCAGCCTCACCTGAATCCAAATAACAGACTGACTCAACTCATCCAGATTATGGAGAATGGGGAAGGAGATACTAGCCTGGTAGGGTGCAACGAATTACGGTTGAGATCGAGACGGATAATCTCTCCTGAAGAAAATAATGTTTTTCAAGAACAGGAGAGTGGAAAACAACCAGTAATAACACCTTCGACTGTGGTAATAACAGAAGAAATCGAGCAATGGGGGAACATATTCGAACCACAAGATCCTGATAAGGATGCAACGCCCTCCCCTTCGTTCCCCGAAATATTAATGATAACAAAACCGACCGTATATCCCAACTTCGACATAGTATGGGAACTCAAGAATTTATATATTAAGATTCCACTCCTACAAGCTCTCCAGGACATTCCAATCTACACAAAAATGATCAAGGAGCTATGTGGGAGAAATCCCATCAGAAAAATTAAAAATCCATCATCAACAGTCCATGTGGTAGGAGCCTTTTCTGGTCTAATTTTAGGTAGACAAGAACCGGTCAAATATGCAGATCCGGGGAATCCCATAGTGACAGTTCACATTCAGGGTTGTTCTTTTCCAAATACACTAGTCGATTTGGGAGAAACCATCAACATCCTGACTATGGAAACCTGTAATACCCTAGGTTTTAACTCCTTCGAACCCACCGCAATAATGCTGCAGTTGGCAGATCGATCGGTAGTTCGACCAATTGGCACATTACATGATGTAGCCATCTTCGTTGACTCTTGAGAATATCCGACAGACTTCCTCATCATCAACCCACGAAGTGGACTTCAAGGGCATCCATTAATACTGGGCAGGCCATGGCTTGCAACAAAAGATGCGTATATAGGATGTTGAGTAGGTAATATAAAAATCACTAGAGAGGGTATCACAAAGAATCTCATTTTATATCCTCCTGCTGAGCCAAGTCCAACTTTCGTATATCCACAATTTCCACCGCCGTGATACCTAGAGAGGGATTTACGAGCCCCTCTTACACAGTATGAACCCTCAGACTTAAAAACCAACTAAAGGACGATGTAATCAATAGGTTTATCAATAGTCCAGTGACCATGAGCAACCCAGCCTGCCAGATGCTCCAAGTTGTTCTAGATTGTGATGCACAGGGAGACCTACTAGAAGATTTAATAGAACAACAAATTCCAACTATAGCGGTTCATAACAACAAACCTGTCGAGATTTCACCAGGTATGTCTCTAAACATCAATGGAAATTTAGATGAACAACAACAACAAAAGCTAATTCAGGTCCTCTCCAAATACCAGCAAGCTTTTGCATGGGAATATTCTGATATGAAAGGGATTGATCTGCAACTCTACACACACCGCATTTATGTTGAAAAAGATGCCCGACCAATCTGACAGCCACAAAGAAGGTTGAATCCTCACCTTAGGGATATCGTTAAAGAAGAATTACAAAAGCTGTTATACGTAAATTTTATACATCCCATCTCAGATAGTCAATGGGTTTCCCCATTAGTGATCGTCCCAAAGAAAAATGGGAAATGGCGACTCTGTGTTGACTACAAGGAACTTAACAAAGCCACTCAAAAATACCACTTCCCTTTGCCTTTCATTGACCAAGTCCTAGATACTTTGGCAGGAAATAAATTCTTTTCTTTCTTAGACAGTTTTAGTGGGTACAATCAAATTCAGATTGCCCCGAAAGATCAAGATAAACCTACATTCACATGCCCCTGGGGCACTTTTGCATACAGAGTATTACCCTTTGGACTTTGTAACACTCCATCCACTTTCCAAAGGGCCATTCTGAGTATATTCAGTGATCTTATCAACGAAAGGCTTGAAGTCTATATGGATGATTTCACTCCTTATGGTGATGACTTCGATCAAGCACTGAATAACCTGGAGAAAATACTAGAGTGGTGCATTGTGACCAGGTTATGTTTAAGCCATGAAATATGTCACATGATGATGATAGAAGGTGTGGTACTAGGGAATTATATCTCTGCAGATGGAATTAGGGTAGATCCAACAAAAATAGAGGTAATCCTTAATCTACCTACACCACACACACAAACTGAGGTACGTAGTTTCCTAGGTGCTTCAGGATACTATCATAGATTTATGGAAAATTTTGCAACAACCGTTGCACCTTTAAAACCTTTGACTCGTAATGTAGAGTTTCAATGGTATGACAAGTGTGATGTGGCATTTGCAGGACTCAAGAAGTTGATCTCAACAACACCGGTGCTAAGGCGACCAAATTGGAAAATACCATTTCACATCTCCACCGATGCATCAGATATTGCCATAGGTGTTGTCCTTGGATAGGAGGAGGACAAGAAACCCTACGCCATTTATTTTATTAGAAAGAATCTCAATCCAAACGAACTTAATTACACAGTAACAGAGAAATAATTTTTAGTTGTTGTACATGCCATCAATAAATTTCGTCATTATATAAAAGGCTATCCGGTCATTCTGTATACTGAACATTCTTCTATTAGATATCTAGCTAATAAACCAATTACTAATGGATGGGTCACTCGATGGTTGTTACTATTGTAGGAATTTGATATCACCATCAAATATCAACCCAGGAGAGAAAACCTTGTCGCAGACTTCCTATCCCGCATACCCAAAATAGACGACTCCTTAACAATCAAAGATCAATTTCTAGACGAGCATCTGTTTGTCGTTACTACAAGGCCACCTTGGTACACTAATGTAGAAAATTACCTGGCAATGAGAATATTACTGGCACATCTTTCATCAAGGGAAAGAAAACTGATTGTCCAATGTAGCGCACGATTTGCCTGGATCAACGGATATCTCTTCCATACAGGAGCCGACCTCCTAATCCATAGATGTGTACGAGACGACGAAATATAAAACATACTTAAGGTCGGACATGATGAGCCCTCTGGTGGGAATTTTGGAGATCGCAGGACTGGACACAAAATTTTGTAGATGGGCTATTATTGGCCCTCAATATTCAGAGACGCGAAGAAATATGTCCAGACTTGCGATAGTTGTCAACAGATGGGAAAACCAGGGCAGGCTGATGAAATTCCTTTGAAAGCACAAGTAGTTGCGGAACCATTTGAGATATGGGCACTAGACTTCGTTGACCCCTTCAATCCAAAGTCAAATCAGAAGGCCTATATTCTAGTCGCAACGGACAACATGACTAAATGGGTAGAGGCAGAAGCCTTACCAAATGCAATAGAAGAAGTAATCATCAAATTTATTTTCAAATTATTTGTATGCTATGGACTACCAAGAGAAGTAATTATTGATGGGGGGTCACAATTTACAGCTCATAGAATCACCACCACCCTGGATAATTATCATATCAAACAGAAAATTACTTCTCTGTACCATCCACAAGCAAATGGGCAAGTGGAAAGCACCAATAAAGTCCTGGAGGCAATCTTGACAAAGACTGTCTCAACAAACAGACAAAATTGGGCTTCAGAGATCCCAAATGTCTTATGGGCTTACCACACAACATGGCATAACACCATTGGATACTCTCCTTATCATTTAGTCTATGGAAAAGAACCCATCTTTCTAATTGAGTTTGAAATCAAGACTCTAAGGATGGCCCAGGAAATTGGACTGGATCTTACAAAAGAACATAAACAAAGCCTTCAACAACTCAACGAATTGGATGAAGCACGGTTGTCTTCTATAGAGCACACGACTGTTATTCAACAACAGAAAACGACCTATCATGACAAGCATATCAAGAAAAAATCATTTAAAAAAGGTGATTGGGCACTCCTCTATGATTCCAGATTCTAGGATTTTCTGGGAAAATTACAGACACGGTGGCTAGGACCATATGAAATCAATGAAGTCCATGATAATGGCACAATCACTTTAAGCACCATCGACAGGTCCGGATCTCCATTTTGGGTCAATGGACACCGACTACGACTTTATCATCAACCGCCCTCAAAAGAATATTTCTACCAGAAAGTAAGTAAGGATCCTACCGTTCAAATTTTGGCTGGATGGGAAGGTAATCTAGCTACCCCAACTCCATAAATGTTGAATTCTGCTGACACTGTACATACTGTATGTAATTTTTTTATTTTTTTGTATCTTTTATTCAGATCTTTTTTTTTACAGTCATTCGAGAAAATCAGAACTAGAGAGGATAATTGTAAATGAACTCATTTAGCATGCTTTTCTGTTCCAAAAATCCTGTTTCATCCCATCACCCAAACCCTATATTTCACAGAGAAACGAATGTGTCATGGTTCAGCAGCAACAATTGGGTAACTATAACGAAATTTATAACATTAACAAACCATCCACTACTTAATTTTTAATAAACCAACTCATAAAGGAATTTAGTTGATGACTAATCAACCTTGACTTCAACCAAAATACATTTCCAGGTTTCTAAAAATTACCTATTCAGATGGTTAAAAACCTAACAATTATTGTTCCTTTTGCACGCCTGTTGTTCCTTTGAACGAAACAATTGTTGTTCCTTTTGCGCGCCTGTTGTTCCCCTGAACGAAACAATTGTTGTTCCTTTTGCACGCCTTCTTTTCCTTTGAACGAAACAATTGTTGTTCCTTTTGCGTGCCTGCAGTTCCTTTGAACATAACAATTGTTGTTCCTTTTGTGCGCCTGATGTTCCTTTGAATGAAACAATTGTTGTTCTTTTTGCGTGCTTGTTGTTCCTTTGAACAGAACAATTGTCGTTCCTTCCCTACATTCCTAATAGAATGCTAAACCATTCCTTTTGGGTACAACTTCCACCAAATAATTTTCACCAGCATTATTTCCAACGATCTATCATTATTTTGTGGACTATCTCCCATACCTTATCAAATTGTTTTTTTTGGATTACTTTCTTCAAAATATCTTAAACTTTGTTCATAACCTGTAACCACCATAATTTGTTTATTTTCCCTTATACATACAAATACACTTAAATGATATCTCACCCTTATAATTAATAAGGAGTCTAAGGCACACTTTTACTTGGCATGCTTACACTTCTTCATGCCATCCCTTACTCTTAAGGACTAGATGAGCCTCCCTTCATACACTAAAAAAAAGAGAAAAATCAATAAAATTTCTTTCTTTTCCCACAAAGAATAGGAATTCTCATCACGAGCCAACCTACCATGATCATAGGATAATAACCTAAGTGACATTCCCACTATGGCTACCACACCAGGGCAATGGCCTTTGACATTCCCTCGTCAAAGGACAAGAGGTCTCATCACGAGCCGGCTTGTTCACCTCAGATACAATATAGTGAGTGGCATTATCACCATCTGGCTACCAAACCAGGATAATGGTCTTTTTAGGGAAATATTTAAAAAAAATAAAAAATAAAAATAATAATAATAATAATTAAATAATTTTTTTCAAAAAGCATAGGGGGTCTCATCACAAGACAACCTACCACGATCATAGGATAATAACCTAAGTGACATTCCCACTATGGATACCACACCAGGGCAATGGCCATTTAAATTTCCTCGTCAAAGGACAAGAGGACTCATCATGAGCTGACTTGTTCACCTAAGTTACAATCTAGTGAGTGGCATTATCACTATCTGGCTACCAAACCAGGATAATGGTCTTTTCGAAGAAAAAAAAATGATTCAAATAATCAAGGATATGGGCCCATCTAAGGGTTAAAAGGAAACCCTGTTGAGGCTATGGATGCCTGCTGGTAATAGTGTCTCTTCCTGTGGTATGGAAGTTTACCTTAAATGCCAAGTTTCTATGTATCTCTCGATATCCTTCACTCAATAACAAGGCTATCATTTCGGTTGTATTCAATAAAGCGGAAAAGACACAACATTATGATATGTGGGAGAATATTTAAATGAACAGATTTAATTTATTCGGCTTATGTATCCTTAAAGCATTCTTTTGAGTATAGGTATATTTCAATTCCACAAAAGTGGACTAACATTTAATGATTACCGTTAAAATATGTTGCTTGAAAATAAATCATTGATCCCCATTGGCGACGATAGTACAATCATTACCTCTCACCATCAATATCTACACTCATTACTCTCCCCTACGCTGACAGTCGAGGTTGACCTTTACATTAATGAGGGGAGTGGATGCTCAACACGCTTCTCGACACAGATAGTAATGATTTTAATAAATATCCACATTTTTTAACATTTGGTGTCTCTGTTATTTGCTATTTTTGGTAATTTTTCCTCTGAGATGGTCTAACCAAGTCTGCTACTAGGAACAATAGTCATCCACATTTTCTCACAAAATGGGTGGCAGAGGTGTGTGCAGGGAGCCAAATTTACTACAGGTTATAGAGAAAGCAAGAGATATCTTGCACAGGCTGGGGTGGACGGAGTACTTCAACCGTCTACAAGGATATGACATGAATGTCACGCTTGAATTCTTTTAGAATCTGCAGGGAGAAGTCTCTATGGTGCGAGGCATAGAAATATCAGTCACCCCGGAAATCTTATCAGAGGTCACAGGCCTCCCTAACATGGGTATTCAGTGGACAGGAAGATACACAACAATGAAGGAAGCTATGGAAACTTTCACAAACCTTGGGGAAGAATTGGATAAGAAAGGAAAATGACTTAATCCCAGTACCCTCAGAGAACCATGGAAGGAATTGGTAGGGATAATTCAATGGTACATCACCTATGATGGACGATATAACATAATTTGTCCTTTCCACCTCAAATTGTTGGCAACCTTAAAAAAACAATTAGTACTTAATCTACCCTTCTTTCTGAATGCCATATTACATGAGGTTGCCTTAAGAACATAGAAATCCAAGGACCCTGTTGTTGTTATCAGTCACCACAGATTAGTTAAACTGATAACAAATAAAGTGTTGAGTCAAACTCAATTGACCTAGGATAACACGATTGAGGCTAATAGACCTCCACAACTAGAGCAGCCTGAATTATGCCACGAAAACCCACCATAGGAAATTGAAGATAAACAGGTAGAGGATATTACTGCCCAAAGAGAAATTTTATCTCCTCAAACTGAGGCTGAGGTAGACCCTGCCCAAATCATAGAGGCCCAGACCTCACAGACACAGCCAATAACGAAAAAGAGGAAGAGAGCAACAACTGCCCCTAAAACCATCATTCAGATAAGGAGAAGAAGCAGGCGAATTCAAAAAATGACTGAAGCAATTCATGGTACAACAAAAAATCCTGAAGAACTTCATAATTCTGCAGAACACGCTCCATGGGAGAATGTTCAATAAATTGGGCAAGTAGAACAAACCTTACAAAGGAATAAGCAGGAAGACACCCAACTGACATCGGAGCACTTGACAAAACAATTTTTAAAGAGTTATGAGGTAGAAATGGCCCAGGTTTTGGGAATCTTGGGAACCTTAATTAATAAGGGCACAAATAACACAAAAGAATGCCCATAACAAGCCTCCTCTTCAAAACTAGATGAATATTTTCCTGATATTGAAATGACCTTTCCAGAGGACACAACACAGGAAGAACTTAATTTTGAAACAAGAAGCCCTCTTGGACATGCAGAACATTTGGAAGGAACATAGGATCACCCATCTTCTCCCTAGAACTAAGAAGCCCTTGAGACCTCTCATAAACAAAAATCAGCCAAGAAAATTAGAAAGTTAAAGAAAGAAAACAAACTATTGAAGAAAAAGGCTAAGAAGGTTGAAGTATTAAAGCAGAAGGTGGGAAAACTCAAGGATATTATTAAGGAATTGAGGAAACAGTTAGAACAAGAAGATAAGGCCCACAGAAGAAAGAAAAACAAAAGGTCCAGAATGTAAGGAAGAAATCCTCTTCCTAAAGAAGCAGTCAGTACAAGTTCTATATGGATACAGACAAACCCTGAAGAAATAGTAGTAGAAGAAATAATAGCTCAGAATGAGGAGGTAATTCCTCTAGAAACGCAAGTAAATATGAAAACTACAGAAGAAATTGATGCTGAGGTGCATATAGACACCCCAGTATTAGAGGAAATATCTCAACTCCTTGAGAAGAATGCTACCATCAGGAGATTGGAGGAATAATTGATGCAGTCTCAACAAACCCTGGTTCAAAACATAAATGAATTACTGACTATGGCAGAAGACCAGGCACTCCAGTCCTAGAAACAGAGTGCTCTTTTGGACAGGCTAGAAGAAGAGCTTACATAGGCCCAACAAGAATTAAGTCAATCCAGGGAAGAGATGGGCGTTGTGGAAGAATACCAAGTATCCCAATCTCAAGCACAGGGTATCACCATTGATAAACTAAAAGCAGAGCTTACACAGGCCCATCGAGCATTGGCTCAATACCAAGATGAGATGGTCACTAAGACTGAACATCAAAAGATTGTTAAACAACTGAAGGACATGAAAGAAACAGAGAGTGAGACCTATGCCACACTCACAAAATCCCAAGAGAAGGTAAAAAAAGGTGCAAACTCAACTGGAAAAAGATTTGGAGCAAATCAAAGACATATGTGATGTCTACTCTGATGTTATTAATTACAGAGCCCCCGCCACCAATTACACTTTATTCTTGCTGGAACGATATCTATTATTGAGAGTGAAGGTCATCAGATAAGGTAAACCTATTTCATTTGCCACTGTGCTTGAGTTTAACTCATGTTTCAGAGAGCAAGACGAAAAGGTACAATACTTTTTATGTGAGTTGTACTTTCATAATTTCATTCTAGAAGAAAAAAGGGAAGATAACCCTGGCCCATTCATAGGTGACATACAATTTCAGGCATTTATGTCATTTACTCAGAACCAAGTCGGATGGGGAAAATCTCATAAAACCTTCTTAAAGAGGGAAACTAGGCTAGATCTTTGGGTTAGGGGAGAGCCTCCAAAGTCCTTTGCAGCCATTATGCGACATAAAACTTTTATGAAAAGAGGGGGGGTCACAGACTCCTTAGCCCCTATCCATCTACAGGTTATATGCTCTGGTATCACTCATTTTAGAGAGCTTAAGGAAGAAGCCCTTGCTGCTTCTAAACTGAGATGGGATGCATCCTCTAGTGAGGTGAAGAGTAGGGAACCCTTTGATATAGGATTTTCTTTCCAGCTACCTTTATAATAGAAAGGTATTATCGATTTCTCCAAGAGGAAGGACCTTCTTGGATTGGTTGCAGATATAATCCCCCTATCATCTGGTTTCCTCCAGAGAATTACCAAAGATATTATCAAATTAATAAAAAAAGGGAGGATGTTGCTTTTGGAGAACTCAAAAGAAGCAATGGGTTCAGAAGACCTGGTGAACCAACCTTTCCACCTTACAACGTTATTGCTTTACATGTAAAATCTTAGCTTGCATGAGGACATGCAAGAAGGTAAGATGGGGGGTATGTTAGGCTATGAAAAAGGTATAAATATCTTCCTTTTTCCCACATTTCATGATATCATCTTAATTGAATTTTCAGTTATTTAAGATCAAATAGAATAGAAAATGAATAATATACTCTTTTGTGTTATTGATAAAGTTAGATTACATAGATCCTGAATATGATTGGACTTGTCTAGTTTTATTACAGGATTAGTTAAATATTGTCAAACCCAAGATATCAAAGGAAATCTTGAAGATGTGCAAGCTATTGGAGGTTGAGGATTGCATGGCACAAGGCAGTTCTGAAGATGATTGAGTTTCTCGTATTGTAACTTTATAATAGTAAAGCAATCCTGAGGATCTCTCAATCCTCATGATAACTTAATTTACCTAGACTATTGTAATATATAAAGGGTAAAATAGACCTTGAAGAGGAGAAGAATTGCATCCAAGAACTCAGAACTTAGACTTGCTATGCATTAGTAGTTTTTGTAACATGTTGTACCAGTTATGAAATTAATAAAATCTTCGAGCGGTTTTACCATTTCTATATACTAAATTTCCAATAGAAGTGCTTATGTGGACCAAGGGCCCAGTCTAAAGGAGCTACTGTTCGACCTGTACTTGTATCAGTTCAATTTCTATTTTGTGATTCGGTTCTCTTTTACAATAGTTAAATGAATGCATAAGTGTGCTGATGACTCCATGTCAATTGCAAAAGATAGATGTTCTTGAATCATTAGATGATTGTTGTTCCAATTTCCATTACTAAGATTTGATGCATGATAGTTCCTCATAAGTTCACACTTGTTGTTCCTTTCACTTAGTTTACAATTGTTGTTCCTTTCACTTAGTTTACAATTGTTGTTCCTTTCTGTTAAAATATAGTTGTTATTTATTTCGATAGAAGTACGATTGTTGTCCCTTTTCAATTATATTACAGTGCCTATTTCTTTGCATAGGTAGAGTAATTTTCCTTTTCCTTTCCAACAGTTTGATTCATAGCAATAACTAATTCTGCAAGTCTGTACTTAGATCCAATTATTGCTTTTACAATGAATTCAATAGGTTAATTAGTTCTTTTCCATTACACAACTTTAGATTTCAATTCCTAGAATCTTTAATGAATGTTTGAGGAACTTGATTGTTGATAAACTCAGATCTATTTTAACTACATGATTTTAGCCTCTATAATCTATCTGCATAGACTTTGACTATGTTCTTTGAGATAAAAGATGAATCCTCGGGTTGATAAATTAATGTTAAAATAAGGTTGTTTTAGACATTTTTAGAGCCCAACACCCGACAACCGTTGGATCATGTTAATATTTTCACGTAAAAAATGGATCGTTAGATGAAGTCAAGTTGCTCGAGGTTTATTTGGGGAATCTCACTTTGGGAGAATTGAAAAGTGGGAGCAAATAACCCAAATTCCTGAAGGTCTAAATGAATTGATCACATTCGTTGGATCAAGGATTCAGATGAACCTACAACTGTTATATCTAGGAGGAGAACATGTGCCACATCAGAAGATCCATGTCAGCAAGGACATGTGGAGCAATCATATGGTAACAAGTGTCTAGTTTCAGTTGGCACTTTAGGTTATGTAAGTCAATAATACAGGTGACACATGACAGCCACTCGGTCAATGCTAAGTTAGAAGTGATGTCAGCAATTTACGTCACTCTGGGATTTTGTCCTTCGAGGGAAACCAACAACTACCAGAAGCGTCAAAGGCCAAATTCAATGCTAACAATTGATATAATATCCTCTGTATTCTCACATGATCGTTAGATCAAAACATGATGTAAGAACTCCCATGTTGACCACTTCGATACTGACCAACTCCGGTGGAAATTGGAACAACAATTACCCGGACCTCTGAACCCCCGAAGTCCCAAAGTGAATGAGACCGTCCACTCAATTGTATATCAAGTCATGGCCATCAATTTGTTTGAAACCTATAGATAGGCAAATATTGTCCATCTATGAAAGAACAAATATCGACCATTTGATCTACTTCGGAGAAATGTACTTCGGAAGGTTGAAATATTGTAGAGGCAGGAAGTCCTGCAGTCCCGAAGTAAACAATGGCCATCCATGTCAATTTTTTATTATTTCATAGCCGTTGGATTAAGTAGTGGAAGGATAGTGTAAGGATACAAGTTAGACTGTTTATTTGGTTCCATAATTCATGCTAACCATTAGATCAATCCCTGTGAGAGGTCAAACTTCAGAAGATTGGATAAAAGAGAAAACTCTCGAATGCTGAAGTCCGAAGGACTAGGTTCCATCCCTCGGTTATGGGTTACAGACACATAAGTCATGAAACGCTGGGTACATAACTTAATTAATAATCTTGTGGTTTTGCACATATGATCACATGTAAATGGTTTGAAGGAAGCGCCTCTGTAGGATTCAATTTCTAAAATATTT
This sequence comes from Picea glauca, assembly GCA_000966675.3. Classification (NCBI taxonomy): domain Eukaryota; kingdom Viridiplantae; phylum Streptophyta; class Pinopsida; order Pinales; family Pinaceae; genus Picea; species Picea glauca. The sequence goes on along the minus strand of JZKD02S1652200.1, from coordinate 233,404 downwards.
GCAGAGACATGGAATCTAGTTAAAAGAAATTGATCCATACCGATGATTGATTTATGAAAATCACTCTCACTGAATTAAAATCATTCACAATAATGTTTGAACAATAATAGAGATTATTGTTAATTTAAAATGAAGAGGTGTGATGGTACAAACAAAAGGACAAAATGCTTCATAGCTCACACCAGTTGGAAGAGTATATTAACGAGAAAGAATGGTGAGAAGAAGATGTCTTTGTAGTCCATATCAGAATATCGAAACAACAACAGAGTCCAAGAATGAGAAATGATGATTCTTATGAAGTGAGGGTGGAAGGGAGGAGCATGGAAGGATTCATATCCTTTATTTAAGGCAGTTAGTTCTTCATAGGGTTTGTGCCCTAAATACAAGGGAGTTGGTGCTTCCTAGGATTGGTTCCCTAAAGACAAGGGATTTGGTGCTTCCTAGGGTTGGTTCCCTAAATAAAAGGGAGTTGGTGCTTCTTAAGGTTGGTTCCCTGAAGAAGGGGATTTGTGTCTCCTAGAGTTGGTTCTCTAAAAAGGGTCGGTGTCCTTCACTATTCTTCATAAAAATCCTTGTAATTCCTACTAATTATATTTATATAATTTATTTTACAAGAAAGTCCATTGTTGATATATTGTGGTAATTAAAAAAATATAAAAGTAACTGCTAGTTGTAGAAAAAGGGTAATATAGATTCACCACCCCCCCCCTCTCAGTATTCCAACAATTGGTATCAGAGTAGGTTCCTTCAGCACATTCTAAACAAGTGGAAGGTAGATCTTGAAGATGGATCAACAAGAGGGAATGTCTAACAACAAAGCACCTTTTTTCAATGGAGTTGGCTATGCTCTATGGAAAATGATAATGAAAAACTTCATATTGGCTCTTGGTTTTGATATCTAGAAATATGTTGTAGATGGTTACACTATGCCAACTACTCCACCCAAAGATGTTTCATGGAAAAACATTTGCAATGTCAACTCAATAGCAGTTAATGAAATTCTAGGAGGGATGACAAATTCTATATATGTGAATGTTATGCATTGTAAGCCAGCCAAATAAATAGGGGACAAATTGGAGGTTATAAATGAAGGAGACAAAAAAGTCAGGGAAGCCAAACTATAGACCTATAGAACTCAATTTGAAAATATGAAAATGAAATAGGAAGAGAACATTGTTGAATACCTTCATAGGTTAGATGAAGTGGCTAATTCAATCAGAGAAGTAGGAGAAGAAATTATAGATAAACCCATTGTGGATACGATACTAAGGTCATTATCTATGAGATATGATGCCAAAATTTCTACAATTAAATATAGGCTTGATCTTGACACAATCACAGTTGATCAACTTCATGGAATTTTTAGAGCATATAAAATGAGAACAGGGAATGATAAATCATCAAAAAGAGAAACAACATTTACAACATCTAAAAACAGATATGAGGCAGGAGAAAAAGAACAATGATAAGTTATCAGATATACCTGATGAGGAAACTACCAACATCATAAAGAAACTTAAGAAAGGGACGGGGAAATACAAAGGAAAGATTGTTCTAATATGTTTCAACTGCGGAAAAATTGGACACTTTGCCAATAAATGTCCCTATCCTAAGCAGGAGGAAAGTGATAACAAAATAACCTTCAAAAATAAGAAGAAAAGAAACACTAATAATAAAAAGAAGTTTTACAAGAAAAAGAAAACGTTCTTTACCCAAGAAGACAATAGCTCATTAGAAGATAATGAAGAAGATGAACCAAAGCTTCTATTTATGGGAATACAAACTCAAGATGATAAAAATTCAGAAGATGAAGAAGAAGTGGACTTTTAAGAAGAAATCCTTAGTGTAATTGAAAAACTAAGAAACACTAAAAAACTAAACAGGGTACTAAGGGAAGAGCTTTTAGAGATTAAAAAAACTACTAAATAAAGAGAGAGAGAAGTTTCCAAAACCATCAAAGAGTCAGAACAGACCATCAGTGATTTGAAGTCCCAACTCCTAGAAGTTAATAAAATTAAAGAAGTCATTTTACAACAACTCAATGATTAAAAACAAGTATGTGAGAAACTAGAGGATGAGATTAAGATGCAAAAAAGTGAAATTGAGAAAGAAAATAAGGCATCACAATTTCGAAATGGTTCAAAGATCTTGGATGAAATTCTTAGTAGTCAAATGTCACCAAACAACAAGACTAGTTTGGGATAGACTCAAGACTCAACTTCTACATCACAAAGATCTGTCGAGAAACCAATCAGTTACATAGATATGAAAAAATCATTAAGAAAAGAAGATAATAAGGAAAATATGATACCATTGGAAACTATTACACATAAACAAAAATAAATACTCCCTATGAGAGTAAAATATGACAAGAAAAATAAAATCATCAGAAGGAATTCCCCTAAACATCTATTTATTGGATATTGTTACTATTGCAATAATTTTGGACATAAGGAAGTACACTACAAAGATTATGGAAAATACAATCGTAGAAATGCCGAAGATATAAGAACAATAAGTACAATACATAAAAGAGAAATTATAACTCATTTTCTCCTTTGCAAGACTTCAATAGTGAATGCCAAAAATGCAACAACTATGATCATAAAACCAATGAATGTAGATTTCCAAATTATGATAAAAAGACAAATATTTCCCATAATCACAAAGAATGGAAGAAAAAGCAAATAGAATGCAATGTAGCCTTATATGCAAGAAATCAAGGATGTCAGTGGTATATAGACAGTGCATGTTACAAACACATGACTAGATATCAAAGTAAATTTCTCAAGTTAAATAAGAAAGGAAAAGGAAACGTAACTTTTGGAGATAACATGTCAGCCAAGATATTGGGAAAAGGCATTGTTAGTTTAGGAAATAATAAAACAAAATAAGAAGATGTACTTGTATTAGAAAATCTCAAACCAAATCTCCTAAGTGTAAGTCAGATATGTGATTAGGGTCACATACTTAATTTTGATTCTTAGAAATGTGAGATCAGAAAAATGGATACTGGAAAGCTAGTGGTAGTTGCACCAAGAACATCTAGCAATGTGTACATCCTTGATATAGATGAAGAAGAAAAATGTTGTTTAAGCCAAGTAGATGAAAGATGGATATGGCATAGAAGGTTGGGACATTTAATATTTGACAAATTGATCAAAGGAAACGAGAAAAATGCATTTAGGGACCTGCCAAAATTGATTAAGCCTTCAGATTCTATTTGTAAACATTGTCAAGTAGGAAAGAAAACAAGAGTTAGGTTCAAAACAAAAGAGCATTCAACAAAAAACCATTAGAGATTATTCACACAGATCTATGTGGACCAAATAGAACTAAAAGTACTTATGGTGAACACTATTTTATGTTGATTTTTTATTATTACACAAGATTGACCTAGGTATTCTTTCTAAAAGAAAAATCAGAAGCCTTTGAGAAATTTAAAATATACAAAGCCATTGTAGAAAATGAAACAGATCTGAAAATCAAATGTCTGAGATCAGACAATGGAGGAGAATTCACCTCTAAAGAGTTCATTCAATTCTGTGAAAATCATGGTATCAAAGGATAGTTTTCATCTCCCAAGACTCCTCAACAGAATGGAGTGGTACAAAGGAAAAACATAACAGTTCAAGAAGCTCCAAGAACCATGCTAAATGAACCCAATCTTCTAGACAAATTATGGAGTGATGCAATCTACACAACAATCCACATACTTAATAGAGCTCAGTTGAGACCCAACCATGAGAACACATACAGATGCAATAATCTTAGACTACTAAATATAATGGAAAGTGCCAATGTAAAGATAGATGATCTAAAAAAAAGCATATCCCAAGGCATTGATAAAAAATCTCAACAAGAAGATGATGATGTAAAATATTAGTAGGAATATGATGATGTAGAATATCATCAAGAATATGATAATAATGAAACACAATAAAATGAACCACATAATGATGAAGAAGACAATGAACAAACACCCTTTCCAAGAGCTCCATCAAAAAGAGTTCAAAAGAATCATCCTGAAATCCAGATTATTGGAGATAAAAGTGCACGAGTGGAAACAAGAAGGAAACTCACTCTTGACTCTGAAAAAGCAATGTTATTCCTAATAGAACCTAATTCAGTTAAAGAAGCTGTAAAAAGTAAAGATTGGATAAAATCAATGAATGAAGAACTAGCCCAAATAGAGAAGAATCATACTTGGTAACTAGTTCCAAGACCCAAGGACAAGAATGTGATAGGAACCAAGTGGATCTTCAATAAAAAATTAAATGAAAATGGGGAGATTATAAAGAACAAAGCCAGATTAGTTTGCAAGGGATATTCCCAAGTAGAAGGTAATTATTTTGAAGAGACTTTTGTTCTGACAGCAAGACTTGACGCCATCATAATGTTCTTGGAATTTGCATGCTTCATAAATTTCAAAATCTATCATATGGATGTCATGTCAACATTCCTTAATGGAACACTAGAAGAAGAAGTCTATGTTGAACAACCAAAAGGATTCATGTTATTAGAAAATTAGGACTATGTGTGCAATATGAAAAAGGCCTTGTATGGTCTTAAACAAGTCCTAGAGAATGATTCTCTAGGCTTCATCAGTACCTACAAAAACAAAGATATAAGCGAGGGAATACTGACAACAACCTATACATCAAAATTGAGGATCAAAACATGATTTTTGTGGTGGTATATGTAGATGACATCACATTTGGGAGTAATATCACAACACTAAGAAGAAAATTTGCAACCAAAATGCAAGAAGAGTTTGAAATGTCTATGTTGGGAGAACTGACATTTTTCTTAGGTTTACAAGTAAATCAAACATAAAATGAAATATTTTTTTCCCAAACCAAATATGTCAAGGAAATGATGAAGAAATTTCAAATGGAATATAGTAAATCTATGAGTACTCCCATGGTCACTAGATGTAAATTAAGTCTAGAAGATGACTCACCAAAAGTGAACCAAACAATGTATAGATCAATGGTTGGAAGTTTTCTCTATTCAAAAGAAACAAGACCTGACATCATGTAGGTTGTAGGACTCATGGGGAGATTTCAATCTGCACTTAAGGAACCTCACTTAAAATAAATAAAAGAATATTCATATACCTTCAAGGCACCCTAGAACTTGGATTATGGTATCCAAAAGATAAATACTTCAATCTAACTGCATATACTGATGTAGATTGGGCCAGTAGCATAGATGATAGGAAAATCACCAGTGGAGGAGAATTTTTCTTAGGAAAAATTATGGTAGCATTGTTACGCAAGAAACAAACATACACATAACTCTCTACAACAAAGGAAGAATACATTGTTTATGCATATTATTGCACACAAGTTCTTTGGATGAAGAAAACTTTAGAAGACCTATAAATAAGTTATAATAATCCCATTACTATTAACTGTGATAACACTAGTGCCATAAGTATCTCTAAAAATCCAATCATACATTCTAAAACCAAACACATCCCAATTAAATATCGTTTCCTAAGAGATCAAGTTACCCAAAAAATAGTTAAAATAGTGTATGTAGACACCAAAGAATAGATTGCATACATTTTTACAAAACCTTTTCCCAAGAGTACTTTTGAAAATCTTCGACAGAAATTAGGATTAATTCAAAAACCTCATTAAAAACCATAAAATCATATCAGAAGGGGCACATGGTAAGGGGGAGAATTTCCGCGAGGGAAGTGAACAAAGATCCCCTATTCCATTGCTATCAAAGGGGGATGAAATTGATATGGGCATACATTTCAAAAAGAAAAAGGTTTCCATCAATGCCAAAGGGGGATATTGTTGGACATATTGTCATTGATGTCAAAATTCGATGTCATTATGATGTGATGATGATTTGTTATGAACAAAATGCAAAGGATTCTACCTAAATCTTAGGAGAGGCAACATATTATATTTCACGATCGTGATCGAATTCTCAACAAATCAATGATCTCAATAAGATAGAATCCAAGTACAAAGCCAAAAATATCAGAAGGGAAAGCGCATTTTAGTGATGATGTGTTGTTTTGAAAAACATGTAGAGGAATCCACCAAAAATCTCAAAAGGGAAAGCACATTACAAAAACATGATTAGGATTGAAATCCCCACTGTAAAACTACAAAATAATCAAGGGAGAATATTGTCTAGTGATGTAGATTTCAGGACAAACCAAGACCGTTAGATGAAGTCAAGTTACTCGAGGTTTAGTCGGGGAATCTCACTTCGAGAGAATTGAGAATTGGGAACGAATAAACCAAAGTCCTAAAGGCTGAAATGAATCTAGACCATTTATCTAGAACTAATCACAGTTGTTGGATCAAGGATTCACGAAATATCGAAATAGCCAAATTCCAGACAACCATTGGATCGTGTTAAGATTTTCACGTAAAAAATGGATCATTAGATGAATTCAAGTTGTTCGAGGTTTATTCGGGGAATATGACTTCATGACAATTGAGAAGTGGGAGCGAATAACCCAAAGTCCCGAAGGCCGAAATGAATTGATCAGAGTCATTGGATCAAGGATTCATATGAACCTACGACTGTTAGATCCAGGAGGAGGACATGTGCCACATCAGGATATCCACATCAGTAGACCACGTCATCAAGGACACATGGTGCAATCATATGGTGACAAGTGTCTAGGTTCAGTTGGCACTTTAGGTTACCTAAGTCACGAATCCAGGTGACACGTGACAACCACTCAACCAATGCCAAGTCAACAGTGAGGTCAACAAGTTACATCACTCCAAGATTTTTTTCTTTGGGGGAAACCAACAACTACCTGAATTGTAGAAGGTCGAATTCAATGCTAATAGTTGATCTAATATCCTCCAGATTATCACATGATCATAAGATAAAAACATGGTGTAAGAACTCCCATGTTGACCACTTTGGCGCTAACAAACTCCAATGGAAATTACTTGCACCTCCAAATCCCTAAAGTCCCGAAGTGAATGAGAACCATCCACTCAACTGCATATCAAGTCATGGCCATCGATTTGTTTGAAACCTATGGACATTCAAGGATCATCCATCTATGGAAGAACAAATATCTATCGTCCGATCTACTTTGGAAAAATGTACTCTGAAAGGTTGAAAGATTGCATAGGATGGAAGTCTCGAAGTCCCAAAGTAAATAATTACTGTCCATATCAATGTTTGATTAAGTCATAGCCGTTGGATTAAACAGTAGAAGGATAGTGTAAGGATCAATGCTAGACTGTTGATTTGGTTTCGGAATTCATGCTAACCATTAAATAAATCCCTGTCATAGTTCAAACTTCAGAAGACTGGATAAAAGAGAAAACTTATGAATGTTGAAGTCCAGATGACTAGGTTCTAGTCCCCAGTCATGGGTTATGAACACATAAGTCATGAAATGTTGGGTACATCACTTAATTAATAATCTTGTGGTTTTGCGCATATGGTCACATGTAAATGGTTTGAAGGAAGTGCCTATGCATGATTCGATTTCTGCAATATTTTCAAAGACATGGAATCAAGTTAAAAGAAATCGATCCATACCTGTGATCGATTTATGAAAAACACCCTCACTGAATTAAAATCCTTCACAATAATGGTTGAATAATAATAGATATTATTGTTAATTTAAAATGAAGAGGTGTGATGGTCCAAAGAAAGGGACACAATGCTTCATAGCTCACATGAGTTGGAATAGTATATTAATGAGAAAGAATGGTGAGAAGAAGGTGTCTCTGTAGTCCATTTTAGAATATCAAAACAACATCAGAGTCCAAGAAGAAGAACTGGTGATTCATATGAAGTGAGGAGCACGCAAGAATTCATATCCTTTATTTAAGGGAGTTGGTGCTTCCTAGGGTTTGTGACCTAAATACAAGGGAGTTGGTTCTTCCTAGGGTTATTTCCTTGACGATAAAGGAATCGGTGCTTCCTAGGTTTGGTTCGCTGCAGCAGGGGAGTTGTGTCTCCTAGAGTTGGTTCTCTAAAAAGGGTTGGTTTCCTTCACTATTCTTCATAAAAATCCTTGTAATTCCTAATAATTAATATTTATATAATTGATTTTACAAACAAGTCCATTGTTGATATATTGTGGTAATTAACAAAATATAAAAGTAATTGCTAATTGTAGAAAAGGGGTAATACTAATTCACCCCCCCCCCCACCCTCTCAGTATTCCAACACCCTCATGTTCCCAACCTCCTGTAGCCCCTCCATAACTACTCCAACTGTCAAAAATGAGTATAAATTAGAGCCTTTGGTGGAGGAAAAAACATAACAGAGAAATGCATCCTTATGTTGGCATTTTCATTATAGGCCAACAAGTCCCCTTTTCCCCTTGCATATGATATTATCCTTCCTATCTAGAAACCCTTTTTTTTAGAAGTTGTTTTCTCCCTATCTTGTCGGGAAGAAATCATTTTCCTTCCTAGGATTTATTTGAACAAAAATTATTGGAGGTATTTCTTATCATTTCTGGCCTTGGGTGGAGGAACTTGGAGCCCAGTTTTGGGACAGTGCCATAGTGGTTATAGGTTGTAACCAAATTTTATGTTGTCCAGAATAAAATATCTCTTGCTCTCATCCAATTTCATATGCTGATTCATGTTTCTAATGTATGTTACATATTATAATTTTAATCTATTATGAAAATTGTAATGATCATGTTTTAGTTAGTTATGAGATAACTACCTATTTGTAGTTGTTCATCTCTTTATGTGTAGGATATTTCAAAGGATTTTTGTGGAAGAATGTTTGAGAAAAATTATTCTTGTGGGATCGACATCAAATGTCAGAATCCAAGTTTTTTCTCTTCTCTTTCCTTTTAAAGTTAGTTATTGCAAAGTAGTTATTCTTGATTGATTGATTGATTTGAGTTTGAGAGTGGTATTTTAGGGTATATCTCTATTGTGGCCTTGACCCATAGACATAGGACATTTTTTCATGTAACAATATCCCCTATTCAAGTACAATATTATCAATTAATGAAATTGGAATAATAGAGAGCACAAGCAATGATAACCATATGCAGGAGAAATCAAGTAATCAAAAGATTTTTTAATCAAAGTGCCACTGCCAAATATTTTCATAAAAATCAATTCATCCTACTATGGAACAAAGCTAAGGAGAAGCCATTTTTCCATACTAAATTCGAAGATCTCTTGATTGGGCCATATCAAATTGAAAAGGTTTTTGGTTTCAATTCTTACTTGTTGAAAGATATGATTGGAATAGTTCAAACATTGCATGTGAACGAGAAATACCTTAATCATTTCTTTGTCTAATATTTTTTCCCAGCCTTTGTACATAATCCTTTACTAATTTCCCTTTTCCGATCTATATTTATCCACTACATATCACATTTCCTCTTTTTCTCTTACTTTTTCCTTCATAAGACTGCCTCATTTTTTTTAATTTGTTTCCCAATGGAAAAGGCTCTATGGATTCTGGACAACCTGTAGGAGGTTACCATCGCACAGTTGGAGATGAATGTTTTTTTTTTTTAATGACTGGCGGAATCGAAAACTGGGTTGGTATCGTACTCACGAAACACAAGGTCGATTCTGACCACTACCACTATAACCTCCAGGTGTCATATGTATGCCCCTTTTGTAGGAACAGGTAAATCGGGGGATTTGAACTTGGAACCTCATCGAACATAACACTTCATATCACGACAGTTTCCAATTGAGTTTCCCTCCAGGTTCTAGTTGGAGATGAATGTTGATCAACATTTGTTGATTAAATTTCAAGTTCTTTGGTCATACTTAATCATTTTATACACCCCTCACTTAGTCATTTTGTTTGCAAAATGTGGGTTGTGAGAAGACCTCCTATTATTATCTCAAGTCTGAAATCCTGCAAACCCACAACCCACAAACCATACATAATTGTTTTTCCACTACCATACTACTCTTTCTCTTCATCTCTTATACGTATCCAATCATTCAATTGCATGAGTCTTGTTGTGGAAGTGAAAATTGTCCCTAATAGCCACAAGTCCACAAACCCACAACCTCCAAAATGAAGCCACCAATTTCACGTTATGCAAAATGGACGATCCTTATAACCCTTAGTTTATTTCATGAATGAGGATGCAAGATATTTACCCTCATCTTCTCCTTTCATCTTCCACATCTTGTGGTTTGCAATCTCCAAAATGAACCTCACATCATTCATTTTTCACTTTCCACACTTAAACCTGCATTTTCTTTAATCTTGACACGAGATCACCTTTCCCAAGAACATTTCTTATCTTACTGCCACATCAACCATCACATGTTCTGAATTAATATCGTTACTATGTGATGTGATTCTTGTAAAAGATCCACTTTAAATCCAAATGAAATCATGAAATTAACATCTATGAACCAAGTGTTATGGAACATGATATCCAGGTAATATGTGGAAAATTTAGTAATGTATTAAATCCTCATTGTAAAGGGTATTGCTTCAACTAAAATAATATTTTTAAAGTATGTCGAATAAGAAAAAGGAGCTATATTTTGGAGATGCCATCAACACTCTAGGACGAGAAGACCATGAATTCTAGTGGTTTGGAGCTTTCAAGTGGTATTCAACACTTTCACCTTCAAGTGGTATTCAAGTCTAGAATTTCGAAATTGCACTAGTTGGGTGTATGCTAGAGGTGTTCAACTTCAAAGAATTGGTTCTCTAGTGTTTGGAAACATTCAATAGTGAGAAGATAATAATTCAACTACATGAATGGACACCGGTCTCTCTTTCGCCTACAATTTCCAGAAAAAAAATCTTAGACTGATAGAACCCAATATGAATTTTAAAGGTTATCAAGATTATGCCTTTCTAATGGAACACAATGGAGGAGTAAACCTCTTGGATAATTTTTTCACAGAGCCATCAAATGATTCTATGACCTATTCTAAAATAAAGGTATGTTCACTCAAGTACATATATAAGGAATTTGCATGGTTGTTTTCTAGAATCATTAGACAAGAGTCCATGGTTGTTGTTCCAAGATATGTTCTATATGTTCTACATAACTATGTTCATGAAGGTGGAATGTATGATTGGTCTCACATTATTTCAAATAGAGTTTCCTTTCAGTAGGGAAACTTTCTAAAAATAAAGAAATTCCATATGGATTCTTATTTAATTTATGCTATAGCCTATTGTCATATATTTGAATATGTAATGTCCCTTTCCAAATGATCATTCTAGGAGTCGATGAAATAACCTAAGTGATTCTCGTATGCTTTAGTCGGTGTAAAAAAAGGAATTAATTAATTGTTTGATGTCATCGGGTGAAAATAAATCTTTTTAAAAAGTTACATTGAGCAATTAAGTGAAAAGGTGTTTTAAGTGACTTTTATCTTATAAAGTCACTTTACTTTATTAAAAGGGAAAATGATCAACAAAAGGGTGAATGAGGAAAGAAAAGAGGAATGAGGATGACCTCTCTCATTATGCGTTGTTACTTTTCTAAAAATGAATTTGAGAGAGATCTTGTAGTTTTGGCTCTTGGGACAAAAAACCCTAGAGAAGAAGATTGGGTTGAATGGTGAAACTATCCACCCTAGTTGATCATAGAGGAGATATCATATAGATATTTCATTGTGGTTGAGTTTCTCATTTGGTGGTTGAATTTTATTGTAAGGGGGACAAGTTGTATTGAAGAGGATGAGTTTTCATTATGGAGGACCAAGATGCTTGTGGATGCTTTGTTGTTGGATTACCGAGAGGGGGGGTGAATAAATAATAGTGATTTTTAATCCTTTTTAACCATAGTGTATATAACTGTTGTTAACCTTATCATCATTTTATCAATATCATTCAACAACTGTAGAATAAATAAACCATGAACAATGAACAATCATACACATACAAAGTACACCAATATTTTTACATGGAAACCCAATGCAAGAGAAAAGCATGGAATTTTTTTCTTATATGTCTTTAAGAAGTAAATTCAATGGAAGAACCAATTTCCTTTATTTTCCAGCTCCAACCCCCTAGATTCTTAGGCTACAACCTGACGAAAGCTCCAAATCCCCAATTTTTTGGATCCAACCAAAAGGAGGCTACAACCCTCTATGTTCTTTGACTACAACCAGAAGGTGGCTACAACAACCTATCCTTGCCCTGTACAACCACCCTGTAATATAAATTCCAAATGTAGAAAACTTGTCACTGTCACTGAATCAACTCTGCCACTATCACAACTATCACTAAAAACTTGTCACAACTTGTACCAATGTTCTTCAAAACATTTCCTACAAATTTGTAACCAACCTATTCTGGAACACGTGAATGTATGCGCCTTTATTTGTTGCAACTCGCAGATGTATGTGCCTCTATTTGCTACCAAACATAGACTAGCATAAATATTTTCTAGTATCACTAATACTATCTCTATCACTCTATCTGTGTAACTGTCTCAGTCTCAGTCACTGTATGATCTCTCTGTATATTCTCACGAACCGACTGATCTGATCGAAAATAATGCGCATCCAATATCCAAGTAGATCTAACACAACAATGTACTAGGTTCATACATATGTCTCATTGATCTTGTGTGATATAATAAACCCTTACATTAACCATACATCAAACCCTAATTGTTATGCAATCACAACCTGTACTCATAACAATATGTCTCAACCATAAACCCTCAACAATATTCCAAATAACACAAGATATGTCTTAACAAGATGCCCAATGAAGTTTCCCAACAAAAATAACCAATACAGTAGCAATGTATCTCTATAGATCTGTCTTATACATAATATACCATACAACCAATAGTCCCACAAGGCAGAAAGCTCAATATCCCATGGCTATACTCAAATATTTCACCAAATATCTACTTAAGATAAGAATATAACATACCTTTATTACTGTAGATAACTATGACATACTTTCTCACAGTTAGACCTTATTGTAGCCTCTTCTTATCTCTACAACTTGTCACTAATGATATATATGATCTTCCTTTTCTTCATCTTTAGAAATAGGTCCACGCTCTGTCTTCAATAAACTTGTGGGTATCCACACTTTGTCCCACTATGGTTCGTGGATGTCTGCATCCTTTTAGTACTACGACATGCAGATTTCTTTAGTAAAAACCCTAGTTCAATACCCACAGTCTTGACCCTTCAACTCCTACGACTTCTCTCGTCGCTGCTTCAGACTCACTGCTTAATATTTTTCAATGATACCTTCCCATAACATTTCACAAAAAGATATTCAATGTACTCAGAAATAGGTGCTAATTGGAGACCCTTTCTCTTTTATTTATACTCTCCAAGTAGCTTCCTTTAGGGGTCATCTTCTAACCATTTTACCCAACTTCCCTCTTTTAGGGCTAACCCACTTTAAACTACTTTACCATAAATAGTAAACTTACCACTTCTTGTTGCAACTAATTTATTTTAATTGTTTTCTTATTGAAAAAAATTTACCCATTTTTAACTCCAAGTTACAACCACTTTGACTAGTAAGCTTCTTCTAGGAGCTTCTAGAATAATTGAATTATTTGACCTTCTAGGGGCTTCTAGATAACTCATTAGGGTTATCCAACTTTACTAAGCCATATCTCCTCAACCGTGAGGAACTACGTGAAGTACCCCATATCATTGTAAACTACACGACATGAACTATCCATCTATGATAGTCTTGTCTACAAATTCACTGATCTTCATTATGTTATTCCTAAAGAAAACATGGGATCCTTATCCACACCTCTAGGGCTACTGTAAATTTCTACCAAACTTGCTTCAATGGTTGACATCAATGAAAACCAACCCAATTAATAAAAAATCTCCCCCTTTGGCATTGATGACAACACTTTGATGCAACACTGAATACATGCCACTCATGTTCCCCCTATGACCTTTTCTCCCCCTTAAATAATGTCTCTATGCTTTCTCTCCATTCTTCTAAAGAAACTCTCCCCCTTTGAAATCAATGGCAAAGAATAACTTCTCGTTGGGGCTTCTCCCCCTATCTGAACTCTCATTGGGGTTGCTCCCCCTATATGAACTGTCATATGTCCTCTTCATGGTTCTTCCTCATATAAATATATAACATATAAGAAAAACATTCAAAAATCATTGTGGGGTAGAAACTAATCCGAGTTTCTGGAGAATATACTCAAAATATTCTTGTGGAAGTAGTTTTGTAAATCTATCTGCAATCTATTCTTTTGTCCCAACATACTCAACTCTAATGTTATTCTTGAAAACTTGTTCTAGTAGAAAATGAAACTTGATCGAGATGTGCTTCATCTTGGAGTGCATCTATGGATTCTTTGAGATACTAATGGAACTTCTGTTATCACAAAATATCGGAATGGTCTCATCATACTCAACTTGTATATATTTCAATGTTTGTTTCATCCATATTATGTGTGTATGTTGCTATTGCAATATACTCTGCTTCGGCTATAGACAATGATATTGATGATTGTTTCTTGCTTAGCCAATATACCAAACACTCACCCAAATAGAAATTTTATCCACTTGTAATTATTTGATCATCAATACAACCTGCCCAATCTACATCTGTGTATGCAACAAGTGATAGATCCTCCCCTTTTGAATACCATAATCCAAAGTCTTCTATACCCTTGAGATATCTAAATATCCTCTTTACTGCAAAAACATATGATTCCTTTGGTACTGCTTAAAATTGTGCCACTTGTCCAACTACCTGCATCACGTATGGTTTTAAAGTTGTCACATTAAATAAGCTTCCAATCATTGACCTATACTACCCCTGATCTGTAGCCTTTGAATCATCATTTTTACTTAAATTGCAACTGATTTTCATAGGAGTATTGACTAGTTTGCAATATTCCATTCTGAACCTCTTTAGCATTTATCTAATATACTTGGTCTGAGAAATAAAAATTCCTTGGTTTCTTTGATGTATCTGAAGACCCAAAAATAAGGACAACTCTCCAAGAAATGACATCTTGAACTCATTCTGCATATCCTTTGCAAATTTCTAGCTCATCATGTCATCATCACTTCCAAAGATAATATCATCAACATAAACTTCAATTAACAAAATTCTATCTTGATTTACCTTGATGTAGAGGTTGTTGTCTACATTCCCTTTCATGAACCCTTGTTTATGTAAGTATCTCTCTAGTATAGAATACCATGGTCTGGGGGATTGTTTGAGACCATACAATGCCTTATTCAACTTGAAAACATAATTTTCATTCTCTGACAACTGGAATCCTTCTGGTTTCTAGATGTTGACTTCTTCCTCTAGATCGCCATTTAGAAAGGTTGATTTCACATCCATATTATATAGTTTAATATTTTTGAAGCATGCATAAGTGAGGATCAATATGATTGCTTGTAATGAAGACCCCCTACCTCGACAGGGTCTGCTGACCTCCCAGTCACTGGATCATTCAATCTCCTCAAGCTAGGATAGTTCTCTGGTCCCTTCTGGAACTTTCACTCTTCAAATCCATAGGTCTTCTCATGAAAATCCACCTGCATGACTAAGAACCCAAGCACAAGCTTCTACTCCACGCGATCATGGGATGTGACCGCACACCTACGCAAAAGGCGTATCGCGTATCAAGATTCCTTGGAATGATCCTCCTCAATCCTATTGATATATGATTCACGATGAGGGTTGAGCACTGGTTATCTCCCCTTGAATATTTCCCCATGTGAACACCACATATGACCATTGGATAAGCCTAGAAAGGCTCGTCACGTTTCGCAACCTTGGGACTTCCACGTATGAGTCCACTTTAACTCTCCAATCCATGAGTTCCGAAATGGGATAATGTTCCTTAGCTCTCCCTTTGGTCTTCGTCTAGGTGACCCTTACCTATGACCTGAGGCTACTCCTTCGAGTGTGTTGGGACTTCGTGTTTTATGAGATTGAAGCTCAACCCCCACACTTACCTTTCAAAATCCCGATCCCCAAACCTCTGATATTTCCTTCACCTAGATCGATGGTCACATTTATCTCATGATCTGACAGCTCAGATCCTATCGTGATTTCTGACCTCGTGAGTCCTCGACTCTGATCCTTTGACCTTCTCTAGTAGCGAGTCAATGAAATGATGGTCTCTTTCCACGTGTCCCTCCAAAATGGACAATCTAGATGACATCGAGACAATCAACGGTTGTGATCCTCTCGTGAATCTTCTCTTTGCAAATTCTCCCGATTTTGTTCTTTGACTTATTCACTCTGCGAGTCAGCAAAACTATGACTCTTCACCACATGTCTCCCTTCACAATGGACGGTCCTGATGACTTCGGAATGATCAACAGCTATGATCCTTCCCGAAGTTCACGTTTCACAAAAAATCATGGACTTCCCTTTGTCCCTTTCAAGTTATGATTCAGTGAAATGTTGTGTGCTTTCTACATGCCCTCTTCGATAGATGGTTTTGATGGGTTCGAAACTTCCCCCATGCGAATTCCTTTGGATCCAACGACTGTTGGTTCACATGCCAGATCTGATGGTTTAGATCTATTTTCCTCCTATGCTTACTTCTCGCTACTTGGACACAGATTCAACGGTCCATATTTTCCCTGCGATTGATCTACGACCATTGTACCTTCTCTCCTGAACTTTCTCCTTCTCCCAGACTTAGAAGATTTCTCAGGGCTCAGAGACTCGATCTTCCCCCCTCTTGCGAATCCAACTCTTGGATCTCGCTAACACTTGTAGAAAGTGCTATCTCTTCTGAGATTTATCCCTTGGAAGGATTTCAATCTCCCACGCACATCTTTCATTCTCGGGATTTCGAATAACTCAGTTCAAAGGATTTTCTTGCCAAGAAAATGCTTCTCGCCCACTTGGTGTTCTTCTGAGCTGGTTCTCCGAAGCTTGTTGGCTCCTTGACGCTATGCACACCTTGCACCTGGTCTGAGTTTCTATGAATCTCTCTCTAAACTTCTCTGAATCAATCCTAGACTCATTCGATGCACTCCTTGCACTCGAGATGCACACCTTTCATACAAGTATCAGAAGAGAAACGATTGAAACTCAACCAGTTTCATCATGAACTCATACAGTTAATATCTCGAACACTCATACATGAAATGAACTGTAACAAATCATACACACAGAATAACATTCATTCAATCACACATGAAATGAACCCAGTCCAAGGATTCAGGACAATTTTTGTATGCTCTATTCATTCATGAAAACAAAATACATAGTGTTTCTACTATTCTACTCTGCTCTATTGATCTCTCTATTATGTATCTTACATTCTCTATCTTACAATGCAATACTGAAAAAATATCTAAGGACTACTCCACGAGCTCTCTCATCCTATTCTAAAATATATCATTTCAAATTCAAAGCTATTACCTACTCTGTCCTATTAAAATAACTACCAGTTATTGCTAGATAGAGTCGACACTCCATACCTGCAATTTCTTACAATCCTTCAAGACTTTACAAACAAGTTACATTTTAAAATGTTGTTACAAAAATATCTCAACAACCCATTAAATTATGATTTAAATGCTCAATTTGAAATTCTGTCATTGTTGATATGTCCTTTGTTTGCCTCCATGCATGCATTGTTGAATTTGAAGGCGATGCTCCTGCATCATACTACTCTGGTTAAAAAATTTCATGGACTCCTATCCATGAGCTCCTGCACTGTCTTTCCATGCTTCAAAATATCAGGTTTTGTGACCCAACTTGCATCTTCCATTGGATGATCTTTCCACTTCACTAAGTATTCAGGATATGTCTTCCGTCTGGTTTTCTTTCCATCCCTCTCTTCGATAATTTTCTCCATCTAAGGTTTTTCTACGGTGGGCTATTTCTCTTCCCATTGAATTTCTTTCTGATCATCTGATTCTCCTTCTTCATATCTCCTGTAAGGATACAGGTTTGCAACATTGAATATCGGCGATATCCCAACATTCTCTGGCAACTCAATCTCATAATCATTGGCTGTGAATTTTCTGAGAATCCTGCATGGTCCTATCTTTTTCATATTTAACTTATTGTATGTTCCCCTTGGGAATCTCTCTTTTTTTAAATGAGCTAAAACTTCATCTCCAAATTCAAATTCAAATTCTCTTCTCCTTTGATCAACTCTGCTCTTGTATTTCTGACTATTGTCCTATAACTCCTCTCTGACTCTGTCATGGAGTTTCTTCATTTTTGTTGCAAAATCCTCTGCTCTAGCACTTCTGAACTCATCTTGACTCAAATCTCTCAACTCTGTAATCCCTCTTGGTTGTATACCATACACAATTTCAAATGGAATTTTTCCTGTGCTCCTGTTCACTAAATTGTTGAATGCAAATTCTGCCTATGCAAGAATCTGATCCCATTGTCGACCTTGCTCAGTGACTAAACTTCTCAACAAGTTTCTCAGACTCCTGTTTACTACTTCAGTTTGTCCATCTATCTGAGGGTGATATGTTGACCTAAAGGATAATTTCATCCCTAGCCTCTTCCATAGAGTCCTCCAAAAGTGTCCTACAAATTTGGTGTCCGTGTCTGAAACAATGCTCCTTGGAAATCCATGTAGTCTCACTACTTCTCTGAAAAATAATTTGGCGATGTGTTTGGCATTGCTTGTCTTCTGGCATGGTATGAAATGTGCCATTTTTGAGAATATGTCTACCACAAAAAATATGGAATCACTCCCTTTTTGAGTTTTAGGTAATCCCAAAACAAAATCCATACTGATTATATCCCACGGCCTCTCTGGAATTGGTAATGGATGATACAAACCAATGTTTTGTTGTCTTCCTTTTTCATATTGAAAAATTCTGCATTTGTTTACATACTTCTTCACTTCTTCTCTCATGCTTGGCCAATAATATGAATTTCTTAGCTATGCAAATGTATTAGTGTGATCAAAGTGTCCAGCTAAACCTCCATTGTGTTTCTCTTTCAGTAGGTTGTCTCTCATTGAGCACTTCGGAATGCATAATTGTCTCCCCTTGAACAATAATCCATCCTGAATCAAATATTCATTCTGTGGGATTCTATCTCCCAATAAAGGATTCTTGCATGACTCATAAGCTTCTTTGAAATCTGCATCTTCTTTATACATCTCCTTGAGGTGTTTGAACCCCAAGGTCTCCACCTGGAATTCTTGTACAATCAAACTCCTTCCCCCATCTTTCTTTGGAATTAATACAGTTAGTACTTCACATGGGCTTAGGCTTTCCCTGACTAACCCCTTATCCAAAAACTATTGGACTTGATTTTTGACTTCCTCATTCTCTCTAGGTGACATCCTATAAGATGTTTTGTTTGGTAAACTAGTTCTTGGAATAAGGTCAATATCATGGCTTATGATCCTAATGGGTGGTAACGAGTGTGGTAACTCATCCACGACTATATCAACAAAGTTCTCCCATAGTTCCTATATTTCTATAGACAAGTCTTCTACAGAAGTATTCGTAAGGATAACTCTAGGCTTCCTCACAACAACAAACTGCATTTCTTTCTCCTTCTTGACTTCTTTTAAGATCTCCTTCCCACTCATGAGAAGTATTCTTGAACTATCTTCTCTCTTTTTCTCTTTGTCTTCTATGGGTAGCAACATATGTGTTCTACCATTATTTTCTAGGGTATATGTATTCTTTCTCCCATCATGAATAACCTTTCGGTCATACTACCATGGCCTCCGTAATAAAATATGATAGACATCCATAGGAATTACATCACACAGTATTTCATCTTTGTAACCTCCTATTTTAAATTCAACTTGGCATTGTTGACTTACCATGACTTGATTCCCTTTATGCAACCACGATACCTTGTATGGATTTGGATGTGCAATTTTCTTTAATTCCATCTTATTCACCATCTTTGTGGATACTAGATTGTTAGTGCTCCCACTGTCTATGATTACTTTGCAAACTCTGTCTTTCAACTTGCAAGAAGTTCTGAACAGGCTTGCTCAATGAACTGGTTCCTCTGGCTCCTTTTCAGGTTTGAGAAGAGTTTTCCTCATCACGAGGTTCCTCCCTCCTTCTGTTGCTTCTTCTTCCACATGCTTCTGCACTTCAACAATGTGTGCTTCTCTGCCTTCTTATCTCTTTCTTTCGAGACATTCCCAAGACTTGTGTCCTTCTTTTCCATAGGTATAGCATTTAACTACGCCTCCTTTGGCTTTTCCTCTTCCTCTTCCTCTAGAAAAAGAATCTCTTCCTCCATGTTGTCCTTATTTAGAACTTCCACCTTTCTCATGGTGACTATGTTGTTTGTCAACTTCAGGCTTCGACTTCTGGAACTTTTCTCTAATGGTTCCCTTGCCTCTATTTGAATTTTCCCCTCTGCTTCGTTGGCTTTTCTTCCTAGCCAATTTTTCTTCAGCTTTCAAGGCTGCTTGATAGGCATCCTCGAATTTACTGATAGACTTCATGCTTATCTCTTCTTGTATCTCATATCTCAACCCATTGATATATATTGTTTCCTTCTCATCTTCATTCTCTTTCTGTCCAGCCCTGATGTTCAGTCGGTAAAATTCTTTAGTGTACTCCTTCACTGATAAACCCCTATGTTTCAAGTTCTGCAATCTTCTGTAAATATTTATTTGGTAATCCCTCGGGATAAATTTGGCTTTCAACTTAACTACCATCCTATCCCAATTTTTATTTTTTTTCTTACCATTTCTCCTGCGTTCGGCTTGCAGTTCATCCCACCATAACGCTACATGAACTTTCAATCTTGTCACTACATGCTTCACCATCTTATCTTCTTCGATGTCTTCATAATTGAAGTATTTTTCCATATCACATACCCAATCTAACAATTCTTCAACTTCCAAATTTCCCTCATACATAGGTACCTCTATTCTTTCTCTGGCTCCTATCTTCGAAACAACTTTTATCAAGCGATCTTGTACAATATCCTCTACTACATTTTCTTCATATTCTACTTCTTCTTCTCTCTCAGCTTCACTAATATCTCCAGCTTCTGGTTCTCTCCTCTGTGATGTTTCCATGGCATCCAACCTCATTCAGAGTCGCCTCATTTCTTCTTCCATTTATGCATTCTCTCTGCGCCTTCTGGGTGGCATGATTTTACTGCGTCACCTTCGAAGAGAAATCAAATTTCCTTGATACCACAAACAGTATCAATTTTCCTCCTTTCTCCTTTTGTCTGCTATCTAAAAACAAACTTAATCTCGGCTTTGATACCACCTGATGCAAGCCCCCTACCTTGGCAGGGTCCGATGACCTCCCGATCAGTGGATCGTGTAACGACCCTTGATTATTAAGTATAATTAATTTAATAATATAATCCTAAAAGATTAGCTAAACTATAATTATGTCTTAAAATAACATTTCTAATTGATTATTATTAAATATTTGTCCATGATGGTTAATGATTATTTAATTATTAATTAATTCATTAATTAATAAACTATTAAATTAATGGTGGATAATAAGATATAATATTAAATTATGTTACGTATCCCACAAGGGATAACATATTAAATACATTAGGATAAAGTAATAAAGGAGGGATAAGGGTATTAACGGCGGGAGGATAAGGGGTAATAAAGGAGTTAGGTAGGGAGTTAATGGGGGAGGAGTGTCGGTGAAGGAGGGATAAGGAAGGAAAGGAGTGGGAGGGGAGGATCATTCTAGGGGAGTGGAGAAGGATTTTGGGAGCTCTGAGTATTGCAGGGAGAGTGAGACTTTGAGAGTTTGGATTATAGCAGTGCACCGGGGTTGTTGGGGGTTTTGGGCACGGAGGGCTAGGATATCCGTTGATATCCTAGGGCTAGGAGCTAACTAGTCGGCAGGGAGGTCGGTTTTGGGTAGTGTTCTAAAGAAGCAGGAAGGAAGCAAGCTGCGGATAATAGCATCAGGTTCAACAAGCTGCGAATAACAGCATCAGAGTTAAGGTATTTAATTCCAATTTATCCATTGTTTAATTAGATTTATTATTCATTGATAAATTTTACATGCGTAAGTGTTAAGAAAATTTGGAATTATTCTT
>JZKD02S1652200.1:166949-186937 GCA_000966675.3 Picea glauca | reverse complement strand
AAGGTAAAGGACGCCAAGCTTCAAACCTATAGAGTACAGTTTGAACAACTAAATATGAAAGAGGATGAAACTATTGGGAAGTACTTTTTGAGAGTTGAAGAACTAGTAGATGCAATGAAATCACTTGGTGAAAAAATTGAGGAACACTCTTTAGTTCAGAAAATTTTGAGATCTCTACTAGATAGGTTCAACCCAAAGGTCTCTGCTATAGAAGAACTTAATGATCTAAAAGATTTGTCTTCTAATCAACTTCTAGTAACGTTGACTAGATATGAAATGAGGATAGTTAAAGATAAACCCACCTCTAGAGAAGCATCATTTAAAGCTGATAAGAATGAGGATTTTGAGCCTGATGAAATTGAAGAAACATTTGTGAGAAGACTAAATAAAGGATCATGCAAGTACCAAGGCAAGCTTCCCTTAAAAATTTTTAACTGTGGAAGGATAGGTCACTTTGCATCTAAGTGTCCACACAAGAAGAAGGACTAGAACTCTGAAGGTGAAGAGAAGTATAAATCCAAGAGATTTGGTAAAAATAAAAGTTTATGTGTAAACAATGATGACTCTTTAGGAGACATGAATAGTAATTCTAATGATGAAGATAAGGTTAATGACTTTATTCTTATGGCCAAAGAGGATTATGATAATAAAATAACAATAAGTGAAGTTGGTGATGAAGAATTTGTGGTTGACTTGGAAGGAGAACTGATCAGTGCTCTAAAAGAAATTGACAGACTCAACTTTAAGAAGAGAAAGCAAAAACAATTGTTGATATAGTTCGAGAAAGACAGTAAAAAACTTGATGAAGACTTTTCCCTGCTAAAAGTGGAATTAGAAGAGGCAAAGAAAATAGAAGACATTCTAAAACAATAGTTATCAGAGAAGACGACAAGATGTGAAGCCTTGGAAGAAGAGGTAGTAAAAAACATAAAAAAATGGAGAAGTTTAAATATTTGTATCTCCAAAATCTTCCAAGAATTAAAGCCTCAGAAGAATTAGCCACCATTTTGAATCAACAAAGGAATCCAAATTTGAAAACTGGTTTGGGTTATGAAGAAGGATCAAATAGTGGTCAGCCAAGAAACAAAGAATCCATCAAGTTTGTCAAATCTACATTCATTGACAACAACAAATATGGAGAAAAAAAGGAAGATAATCAGTCACCAAGGAAGAGTGAAAGAAAAAGTGCTAGAACTGAATCTGTAGAACAAAGAAATAATACACCCTCTACTCAAAGAAATCATCAGAATAGAAGAAATCTACCTCCTCAAAGAAGACAACCATTTTCCAGCTACAAAGGATTTTTCTATGGATATTTTTTTTTTTGTTCTAACTTTGGTCATCAAGCTGTAAAATGTTCTTTAAGATTTAGATATGAGCAATCAAGACACTCAAGAAATAGATATATGTCACAACAAAGAATGAGAAAACCAAGTAACAAACAACCACATACTACAAATCATGTGATGGTTGGGAAAAGGAAACAGGTTGAGCATAAAAATTATTATGATCCTTTATTCAATGAACCAGAATGTTACACCTGCCATAATTATGGACATAAAGCTACAGACTGTCGCTTAAGGAACTATGAACTAGATTTGAATCCCTCTGTTGAAAATGTCAAGGTTTAGAAGAAGAAAGAGAATGACAAGTGTGGATTAGTTTTGTCAGCTCAAAGACAAAATAACCCCTGGTATATTGATAGTGAATACTCCAAACATATGATGGGAGACAAAAGTAAGTTTTTGTCTCTAAGAGAAAGAAAATCAGGAAATGTAGCCTTTGGAAATGATGCTACAGGTAAAATCAAGGGTAAATAGATGGTGAGTTTGAGTAATGGTAAAGGAAAATCCTAGGATGTTCTTCTTGTAGATGGGTTGAAACATAATTTTCTCAGTGTAATTCAAATGTGTGACAGAGGATGTGAAGTGGTGTTCACTTCCAAAGATTGTAAGATAAAGTCGGTAAACTTAGGACAAGTGGTGGCTAAAGGCATAAGGACATATAATAATGTATATGTGTTGAAAGAAGATAGAGAAGAGTGTCATATAAGAAAATATTATGAAAACTAGTTATGGCATAGGAGACTTGGACATCTAAATTTTAACCACTTAATCAAGATCAAAAATATTGAGGCAGTAAAAGATCTTCCAAGAATATCAAAGCCACAAGATTTTGTGTGTAAACCCTGCCAAGTAGAAAATCTAATCAGGATATAGTTTAAATCCAAGAGCTCTACTTCAACAGAGAAATCACTCCAATTAGTTCATATGGATTTATGTGGACCATCAAGACAGTAAGGCATAGGGAAGGAAAACTACTTTATGTTGATCATTGATGACTACTCCAGACTCACTTAGGTTTCTTTTCTCAAAGAAAAAGCTAAAGCATTTGAGAAATTTAAAATATTTAAGGCTTTAAATGAGAATCAAACAGGAAACATGATAAAGGAAGTAAGATAAGACAGAGCAGGAGAATTTATTTCAAGTGATTTCAAGGAATTCTATGATAAACATGGGATCAAGAGAGAATACACAATCCTAGGAAATCCACAACAAAATGGAGTAGTTGAGAGGAAAAACAGAACAGTTCGGGAAATGGCCAGGTCAATGATGAATGAGAAGAACATTGTTCAATCTTTCTGGGTAGAAGCAATACACATTGTAGTCCATGTTATTAACAAATCCCACCTCAGACCACACAGTGAAAAGACACCTTATGAATTGTGGTATGGAATACATGCTTCAATCAAACACTTCAAAGTCTTTGGGAGTAAGTGGTACATAAAGAATAATAATGAAAACCCTTGCAAGTATGATGATAGGGCTGATGAAGGCATATTCTTAGGATATGCTACCAATAGTAAGGGATATAGATGCTTTAATAAAATATTGCATAAACTAGTTGATTGCATTGATTTAAAGGTTGATGAAGGAGTCCCCGTAAGAGAGGTGAGAAATATTGAGACTACTACAGAGGACACCACTGAAGCTAAAAATGAACAGGTCCAAGAATCAGAAAAAGAATACTGTGAGTGAGATGAAGATACAAATACTCAGGCAGACTCAAATCAGTAGACAACATCAAATCCTTCTGCCAGAATTACTCAAACGAATCATCCTGCAAGTCAGATAATTGGTGAGAAAGACAAAGGTGTACAAACTAGGAGAAGAATAATCAAAGACACCGAGAAATCACATATAGCCTTCATATCCATGGTGGAACCCAAGAAATTTAATGAATCCATTAAAGATGTAAATTGGTTAAAATCAATGAATGAGGAACTGAACCAGATTGAAAAAAATGACACTTGGGAACTCGTTCTTAGGCCAGTAGATAAAAATGTAATAGGATCAATATGGTTCTACAAAAATAATATGAATGAGCAAGGAAATATTGTAAGAAATAAGGCTAGATTGGTGTGCAAAGGATATGCTCAAATATAAGGACTGGATTTTGATGAAACATTTGTGCCAATAGAAAGATTAGAAGCTATTAGAATGTTTCTTTCCTATGCTTGTCATAAACAATTTAAATTATATCAAATGGATGTCAAGTCAGAATTTCTAAATGGAGATCTGAAAGAAGAAGTCTATATGGAACAACCAGAGGGTTTCCAAATGGCAAATAACCCTGACTTTGTCTAGAAGATGAAGAAAGCATTATATGGGTTGAAACAAGCTCTTTGTGCTTGGTTTTACAGACTATATAAGTATCTTCAAGACAAAGGATTCAAGAGAGGAAAAATTGACAATAATATATATATCAAGACAGAGGGTAATGATTTTCTCATTGTGTTGGTCTATGTAGATGACATCATCTTCGGAAGAAATAATGCTTCATTGGTACAATGGTTTTCTTCTGCCATGCAGTCTGAATTTGAAATGTCTATGATAGGGGAACTGTAATTTTTTCTTGGTCTACAAATTACTCAGAGGTTTGAAGGAATATTTCTTTCTCAAGAGAAATATCTAAGAGAAATTTTGAAGAGGTTTCAAATGGAAGACTCAACACCTGTTAGCACTCCCATGGTCACCGGATGCAAGTTAAGCAAGGATGATGACTCACCTGATGTTGATCAGAGTTCATATAGGTCTATGATAGGCATCCTATTTTACATCACAACATATTGTCTAGACATAATGCATGTTGTCGGAATGGTAGGAAGGTATCAGTCTGCACCTAAACATAGTCATTTGATAGTCGTCAAAAGAATATTCAAATATTAAAAGGAACAATGAACTATGGCCTATAGTATCCTAGGAATTAGAATTTTCAACTATCAATCTATTCAGATGTTGATTGGGCTAACTACGTGGATGAAAGGAAAATCATGAGTGGAGGTGCATTCTTCTTAGAAGATTCCCTTGTATCATGGTTGAGAAAGAAGAAAGGTTCCATTTCCTTATCAACTACAGAAGTTGAAAATTGCAGCTACCACCTGTTGTACCCAAGTGTTGTGGATGATTCAGACCCTTGTAGACTTGGAGGTAAATTATATTACACCAATTAAATTATATTGAATTCATTGTGATAATACCAGTGCAATTAGTGTGTCAAAGAATCTTGTCTTTCACTCCAAGACCAAGCATATACCCATCAAGTATCACTTCTTGAGGGAGCAAGTAACCAAATCTGTGGTTTCTTTGCATTATATCCCATCCAAAGATCTGATTGTTGATATCTTCACTAAACTTCTTGCACAAACTTAGTTTGAGTATCTATGCCATAAGTTGGGAGTCACCCCACTATTAACCTAAGAGAGTCCATCCTGTCAGGGGGAGTATGTGTTGGTTGAATATTTGATACCTCTAAAAAATATTGCAACAACTCAGGGGGAACATGTTTTCTTTGACATTGATTTCAAAGGGGGAGAAAAGGTGTGGATGCTACAGTTGGAGGTCTAAGCATAATAGTGCAGCCATTTAGGGTTACCATCAATGCCAAAGGGGGATATTGTTGGCATGTTTACAGGAAGAGTGTGCTTTTCATTGATGTTAAGAACAATATCGACGATGGCATGTTTACAGGTAAAAACAACAGTGAACCAAATCTCGAGAGACCAAAAGATGAGAAAGGCAGAATGTGTCAGGTGCGCACCAGAAGTATTTTGGGAAGACGTAGATGAGAAGGCTCAAGAAGCTCAAAAGAGACAGTGCAGTGTTGCACGCAGATAGTGCATTGTTTCATGCAGAGCGCAAGTATGCACCAAGTCTGAGGGTAAATTTTTCCAAATCTTGAGAGAGATAGCACTCTGAGACATGCAGATGTGATCCCATACATCAAGGCATGCAGAAGGATCAAAGGTCATGGCCTTTGACACTTAGAGATTTGAGGAAGCCAAAGCTTAGGAGGAGGAGTGACAATGGTCGTTGGATCACTAATCCTGAATAGCCGATGTACATCAAATCAGAGTCTAGACAGGAGGAGCACGCAGAGGAGGATATTAGACCTTAGTTGTTGGATCGGAGCGCGAAGGACTAGCAACCGTTGGATCTAGTACAACTATGAAGACGATAATGATCGAGAGCCATCCTCCAACTCCGCGAAATGCGAAGTCAAAAAATAATCTAGGTCATTGGATCCAGAGGACACGTGGCAAGAGATCATCATTTCATTGACTCGCAAAATGGAGAAGTCAAAGGTGAGATTTGTAGGAACTCGCAATATGTGAAGTCACTAAACGTTCGCAACCATCGATCAGAGGGAGAGATATCAACCATTGATCTGATATGAATCATTTTGGAGTTTCACGAGTTGGGAGTTTTGAGGCAACTCATAGCAGGAGTTCGCGATATGAGAAATCGTGAAGCGTCCCTCTTGCTTGGCCCCTGATTATAGCTGGTGGTCATATTGATGAAGGTTAAGGGAGGTGCTAGCACGTCGCTAGGATTTACAATGGAGATCACCGAAATCATGAAATTCCTTTTCAAATAGGGTTGTGGTCACAGCCAGTGGTCACATCACTGAAAGAGAAGGGAAGGAGCTAATCGTGCTAGCCTCCACCTTGGAGTTTCACGAGTTGGGAAAATCGAGGTGACTCACAGTTGATCACCCAAAATGAGAAATCACGAAATGATTGTTGGTTAGGCATATGGTCACTGCCAATGGTCATGTGAAAGGAAGGGGCTTAGCCAAAAAACCTAGCACCCACTGTGTATATTTCTCAAAAAGGGAAAAAGGTGCCAAATACATGAGATCACGGAGGTTCTCTCTCAGTAACTGCTAAGAGACAGACTGATTGTAACTGCAGAAAATGATTGATTACATCTACCAGAGAACTCGAAGAGTTGGAGGGTGATCGCCAGAGAAGCTGAAGAGTCTCTAGGTAACTTCCAGTGGAATGAAGACTCATCATAGAGACAATTGACAGATGAAAATCATCGAAGACTGTGACAGAGAAGACTAAGAGTCGCACTGCCAAAGAAGGCAGAGAATCTCAGGATAACCCACTGAACATGAACAGACTCAGCATAATCTCCAAAGAAGACGATGAGTTGCATGTATGATCTGGGAGAGGAATTGGTATAACAAAGAGACGCAGAAAAAATAAGAGTGGTGGTTGTTGTTCAGTGTTTTTTCATGTGGGTAGAAGCATGTTGTGTGCAGGAGCTGAAGCGCACAGAAGAGGTGTGGTGCATAGAATGGAAAGAAGACACGGATCATAAAGAATAGAGGAAGAAAGGAACATAAATGCATATCTGAGAGAACAGAAAGAGTAGCAGATGCGAGGAAAGAGACACTGATGCAGGAAGAGAAGAGCAATGTAGCAGAACAATGATGAGACTGGTAAGCCATAGATAAATGTTGTATCACTGTGATAAATTCAAGAAAGAAAAGATTTATATTTCAGGGTGTTAGGGAGGTGTTAGGGAGGTGCTAGGGAGGATTGTTGTCCTCAAAGTTTCAAGTGGGTGCTTGAACACATGGAGTTGTAGCTTCCATCTGGTTGCAGCCAAAGAAACCAAGGTGGAAAGGTGGTGCAAGGGAGAACTATTGTTCTCTGTTATACAGGTCGGTGCATGTGTGACTGGAAGTTGGTGCTTCCATCCAGTTGATGTTGGAACACTTAGGGAGTTGGTGCTTCCTTCTAGTGGGTTCTAGAGAAACCAGGGAGTTGGTGCTTCCTTCTAGTGGGTGCTAGAGAAACCAAAGAGTTGGTGCTCTCAGCAAGTTGTAGATTGCAAAATAGAGGTGGTAGCCTCACAATGAGTTGATGCTCATAAGAATAATAATGTACAGAAAATAAAGTTTACTTATCATATCAATAAGAAGAGGTTTTTTCCCTTTATGGGTTTTCTTGAGAAATATTTGTCTCTATATATTTCATGTGTGTGATTGATGTTGAATATTCTATTGCCTACCTTCCTGCATTATTGTGATTGTCATTGAATTCTCTGTAAAGAGTTTAAAATAAGTATAATTGTTTAAGCACGGTAATAAATGATTCACCCCCCCTCTTAGTTGTCCAACATTAACCACATAAGATGAATAACATGAGATAATGGATTTTTATGGTGTAATTAGGGATATGTTATGGAAGAAATGAAAGGAGAAGGTGTAATGATGAGTGTATTTGTATGGTGGAAAATATGACAAAACTGGAGCCCAACACACCCCCAAAACCAAGGATTTGCATGTCCTCATGTAAACAAGGTGAAGAACTTATGATACTCTGCTTATAGATTTTTGTGACATTGTTTCTTTTGTGTAGGTGTTGTTTATTGTGGAATGACACTTTGGAAACTATCACAAATTTAATTTCAAACAAAGAAACAAAATTATCATAAAAATGGAGGAAAAGCAATGGATGGGGTATTAGAGTGATGATGAATGGTGTGCATGTGGAGAATGGTTTATAAAATTATGGTGATGGTGGTTGTATGAACTTGGACGCCTTTATACTATGTTTCTTACATCAATTTTAAGACCAATATTTACTTTGTGGTTCTTTGTTTGGATAAGCAACAATGATTTCATCCTCTTTGAGATGGCTTAAGAATTCTTTATGGTGTACAAAGAGAAGACACTATAGATTTTTCTTTGTATTTGTATACCACATATTTCCTTTTCATTACTTGGTCTTATCATCAGAGTATATTGTTCATTATGACAAGTGGAGTGAATATGGAGGGTTTACTGAGTAGTTATTATGGAGGGTTTACTAAACCAATATTGTTATTATGAGAGAATAAATATGCATTGATGTCATGCTTAAAGAAACAACCAAAACTTAACCTTTATTCATGTTTGTAAATTTGGAAATGAAATTAATTTTAAAACATTACAAGCATAAAGGAAATTCCTAAATTACTTATTATATGTGATTTCATCAATCATTAACAAGTGTATGTTCAAGAAACCATGTGAATTATGATGGGGGATTTTCCCTCTCATCCTTGAACAGTAAAACATGAGGAGATATGTGGTCTTTAATAAATGAGAAACTGAGAGGAAATCAGTCATCCATGTTTAATTTCTCAGAGAAGCTATGTCATTCAAGTGATATTGATAAATTTCGCATTTGAGTTTATTAGACTCCTACACTTATGGGTCCCACCTCTACGACAATGACATCCTGGGTATGAATGATAGGGTATTAATACCATCTTACGGACATTCTCAAATGACAATTAGATGAGGTTCATTAGCATGTTGTTCAACCATGCATGCTTCTTCTTAAGGATTTACACAAGTATATTGTCCATATGGACAAATATAGATTAAGCATAATGAAAGACATCAAAATCATAACCCATTTCTAGCAAGCTTGTTCAGTACTCTGATGTGGTTATTTTGACATCTAAGAAATATCCTTCCCAGGAAGAATTCCCCATTTCCCACGAGCATGTTCAGTACCCTAATGGGTTTGCCTAGTTATACCACAGGCCGGTAGCCGCTACCAGCAGACATGTTGAGTATCCCGACGGGTTAACCTCTTACACCCATTTTCCATCAAAGGCTCATGTCCCAATATTTACCCTTAATATAAAATTTATAAATTTCTTTCACATGGGTGAATGGGGAAGCATCTTTGAAAACCTTTTTATAGGATGGGATGGTATTGGGTTGGAAGATATTTTATAGATTTCCCATAAAAGATTGTTCATATGAAAAATAGACTTATGTATTGAGAATAGTCGAAATACATATCATGGTCAAACTTACTTAATGTGTGGTGGATGAGGTCATGAGAGAATGACCTAAAGGTGCCTCTATTCTCTGAGTTCCTCTTCTCCATATAAGATTGTGTTTCCTCACAAGTAGAAGTTTCATTCACTCTCTTGCTACTATTTTATAAGAATGCTTGAATAACAAGTTCTTATATGAAACTAGGATGTATAAGTTATCTATGGGCATCATTATGCAGACCTTAAAGATTTTGTAAATCCCCATAATATTTTAAAGATTAGGCTTATGAGCAATTGTTATTATTAATAGTCATAAATTTGTATGTAATAATAAGAAGAATTATCTTAAGTTGTTTTGGTTTTTTATGTTAGATCACCAATATTATATTCATCTCATTTCATTTATTTGAAAAGAAACATGAAAAGATGTTGCATTTATTTAGAACTAGGTTAACTGACATGCAACTTTTACTCTATCCTATCTAAGAACAAGAAATCATATTTCATGTGTAAGAATATCTCCAATGTAACCATGTGTGTAACATGTGTAGAAATACATTCATACTCAGGTTTGAAAGATAATATTTAATGTATACCAGAGTATGAAGAATCCGCTGCTTTGGTGATGATGTGAAGAGTCGTTGAAGAAGAGAGTGGTGGTTCAATCTGGTTGTTTTCTGGAACCAATGTTCGATATAGTCATGTTGTTCTTGGTTTACTTCCTCATTTATACCACTCTGCATGTCTCCCTCTGTCATGCCAGGAAGATCATCTTCTTTCGAATAACGAGTCTTGCCATTGCACGTAGTATATTTAGAAAGACATATCGAAAACTCCTCGATCTCAGGTTCTAATGGTGGCTCTCCATTGAATGTGTTCCATGATTCTTCGGTATCCTCGATAGATTGGAAAAGGGAATCAAAGGAAACTTCTAGATCTTCTTGTGGATGTGGAGCGACATTTAAGTTCTTGACTGCTCTCAAGATTTTTTCTTCTTTAGAGGTTGATGGGTCTTGTTTCACACATGGATTAATGTAGGGGGGGGGTTCTTATAGTGCCCAATTTTTTTTTTAAATCCTTAAGAAATAAAAAGAAGAAAACTAAAAGTGAATGTAATCAAACCAATTATATACTCGAAGCACCATTGTTCTACTAGGACCCTACTATCACCAAGTTATTTGTTCATACAAGTTATCTTCTCTTCTCATATATAAAAAAATGCTAATAAAAAAAAAAATCTAACTACTGAAAGGAAGAGGACAACCTAACTTTGGAGAAACCCCACTAAAGAGGATGTGTGGGATATTCCCTCACATATTATTGTCTTCTCTCCACCCTTAGTTAATCCTTAAAATAACACCACACTTGCATGAAAATAAATGCACTTGCATGAAAAGAAACACACTTGCATGAAAGGAACAGTCAAGGCTTTGAAGAAACAAAAGAAACCTACCTATTCTCTAATCCCTTTAGCACCTCCCTAGCAACGATGCCAAAATGTTGGGCTAAATATATGCACTATTAATTCCCACATTAAATTATCAACTGGGGCTCGTAAGCTCTGAGGTGCAGGCATAGGTAATGCAAGATCAGAGCCTAGTCTAGCCTAATCTAAAGCCGACAAAACAATCTTCAAACCCACACTGCAGGAAATTAACACTAAGGATTCATCACTGGGACGTAGTAATAACTTAGTGCTATAAAGGCTTAGATCACAATATTTCATGCACTTGGGGTGATGTTTGTGTGATTAATTGAGAGTAGCTTACTTAAGTTTTTTGTCCTTCAATGATTATTTCCTATAGTGGATCCACACTTAAATGAAATAAAAGAAACAAGTAAATGGAAATGATTTCAAATGGAAATAAACTAACACCTTGGGAATAATTCCAATGCGAGAAGGCCATATCTCATGATTTAGACCTCTAATCTGTCCGTTGGTGATTGAAATTACAAGATTGCAGTAAGAATCCAAACAAAATGAAATACTAAAACAAAACTATGTGATCAATAATTTATTGCAACTATCTATCCTAAAATGGGAAGATTAAATTCTATCCTACAAAATGATAACAAAAGCATTTATCAATAATAAAAACAAGAGAGGAAACTAGTGCATAAATAAGTGTAGATTGGTAAAGAACGTGCAAAAAACAAAATTGACTAAGAACATAAATAATTCTTAAAGCAATCCAAACTTAAACTATAGAATATTAAGAAAATGTAAAATAATACATCCTAAACTCAGAACAACTCATCAAATGAATACATCCTAAGCTCATAACCACTCGTCAAATGAATACATCAATAAAGTAAAGGAAAAATAAAGGGATGGCAATGAAAATAATGAATATGAGAACAAGAAGTGTTTTTTTTGTGTAATTGAGATGTGAAGGAAGCATTTAAACTCAATAACTAATACAAAGAAAATGAAGGAGAGATGGCAACGATTTGATCTTTTAATTAACCGATTGTAATGTATAATCAAATTGACCACTAAGAAGCGAATCGTGTGAGGAAAGATGAGGTGAATATAGAAGATAAAGGTTATATATATAGAAAAATGGAACAACTTTGTTTTACACTATTTGGGACAGCGTAGAATAGGTGAATGGATATGCGAATTGAATAGCAGGTTTTGATGTGTGAGTAGGATGGAAAATCAATGGTGGAAAATGATAGATGAAAATGGATGTTTGAATGATTAAATATATGGGAGTGAAGCATGGAAGCGAGGGAACATTGTCCACAATTAATTAAGTACAAAAATAGAGCATTGAAAGGATATGCAAAAATATAAGCATGCAGAAGTAATGGAAGGAGTACAAACTAAACTCAAATATTAAGAAGTGTAATAATGTACTCAATTGAGAAATGTGATCTGAGTCTAAATTCATCCATCTATTGCAACAACATAAAATAAAAAAATTAACAAAACTTTAACTCAAATGATAGCAAAACTAAAATTGACTTGTAATGAAATAAACACACAATGCAATGTTAATCCACCAAGCAAAATGAATATAGAAACACTTACCCACACTGAGGGGCCCTTCCCAAGTGGTGAGTGTTGCTTGAAGATAATCAAATCACTCAAATTCTTGGAACCATGCACATGAACAACATCTCTTTCATTTCATCAAACTTGGAAAATTACAAGTCTCTTACAATCTTGGCATTGTCATGATGACACCCTAATATCCATTACAAAAGAATTCCCATAATGATAATTGGATTTTCTGATAGCCCTATGAGGATTATTTATACATGAAAAATCATTGAGGAGTGGATGGAACTGAATCCCAATGCTCATATTTCAAATTTTACATTTTTAGGAAGAAATCCCAAAAATATGGGTTTTATTGTAATTTGGGCAGATTTGAGTTAGGGATCCACCCATATATTCCAAAATAATTCGCATTTTGAAAAAATTATCGTGCCTTACTCAATTTTTCATATTTTAAACAAAACACATATCTTAGAATTTCAAGATCTAATACCATCTGCACAGGAATTGAGGCAAAAGTTGGCAGTTTGAGAGTTTTACTAATTTTGGTAGAATCATTCCCCCTGAGATATAGGTCCACACATCCAAGCTAGGTGAATTCTATCAGACATATCTACATGTAGATGTCATTCTGGACAAAGCCCATGTCCCCGATTTTCCTCTAGAAGCATTCCAAATTTTCGATTATAGTCCAGTACCGGACGGTTGTTGATGTTGGTACAGGATGGCCTGGAACATTCTAGTACCAGATGAGTTGAGTTGCGAGTATTGAATGACATGGAGTGTGAGTACCGAATGACATGGAGTGTGGGTACCGAATGGCTTGGAGCGTGAGTACCGAATGACCTCCAATGAGGGTACCAGATGACTTACAGTGTGGGAACATATTGTTTGGAAATAGAAACATAGGATTAAACCATCATCAACAAAACTATTGTATAATCATCCTTTTAATCACTAAAAGTATGGGAAATTATATATTAACCACATCATATGAATAACAGGAGATAATGGAAGTTTATGGTGTAATTAGGGATATGTTATGGACGAAATGAAGGGAGAAGGTGTAATGATGAGTGTATTTGTATGGCGAAAAATATGACAAAACTGAAGCCCAAAACATTTCATGTCTTTTATTTTCTCTGCAATTTGCATCCTTATGTCCAAAATTTTTACATGAATAACATAGTCCAAGGAAGATAGTTTGATACATGGGAGTTGAAGATCTTCTAAAGAGAGTTACTCTTCTGAATCCTTCTTCATCTTGAGACTTTTTTGTTTCTGACTTTTGTTGATTCTGAAATCTGAATCTTCTGGGTGGTGGAGTATCTATGTGATATTCCTTATGAGACTTCTTGTCTTATTCCTTCTCAGGGGATCCTCTGACTGTCTCTGTGTAGCTTCTTGGTTTTGTTTCTTGATCTGTTGTTTTCGGAGCTTGAGCCTTTTTCTGTCTAGTTGCATCCTATTTATAACTTGTGATGATGTGGCCTTTGACTGCTAATAATCTCATCCAAAAAGTTATATTTGTTCTGCATGTTTTTATTATGAAGGTATTTTCTCAATGTGACAATCTCTGCTTCCAAACTTCCAATGATCATGTCTCTTTCTTCTAACTTCTCTTTGAGTGCTTATTCAATTCTCTTGTCTTCTTCGTGTCTTCTTCCACTTGGATTTTTAATTTATTTATCATCTAATCTAGTTCTTCGAAGTTGGAATTTTGAACTCCCTCTTTTATTTTTAGTTCTTCCTGAAGTGACTTGTTTTTCTTCTTTTCCCTTTTTATAACTTCTATGGCACTCAACAATTATTCTCTATAATCAACTTTTGCCTCCTTGTATTATTCTTTGGAGCCTTCCTCATTAGAGTCTTCTAATACATGAATAACACCCTTCATGTATCACTATCTCTAACTTCATCTTCATCTGATGAGGAACTGTCTTCTTTGGTGCAAAGGATTTTATTGAAAATTTTATTTTTGTTTCTTCTATCTTTTTGTATTTGTTTCCTTTTAGGGTCATATTCTTCATTTCTTTTCTTTTTCTTATGGGGAGATTTATTATCAAAATGAAAAACACCATCACAATTAAAACAAGTTAATGGAAGCTTACCTTTATATTTGTCGGTTTCCTTTTTCATCCTTCTGACAAAGTTGGTTACTTCTTCATCGTCTTCTGAAACATCACAACTGCTACTATTTGAATTTTTCGTTTGCTTGGTCTTGTTAGATGCCTTGAATGTTGATTCATTTTTAACCATATGGTATTTCTCTATCCTCATCTCATAAGGTGTGAGTATCCCATGCAACGCATCCATGGTCATTGTAGCTAGGTCCAGTCTCTATTCTAGTGTTGAATTATTTGAATCAAATCTCATTGGTAGGGATCTCAGTACCCTTTTGAAAACAACCAATTCCTTTATCTCATCTCCTAGTCCTTTGATATTGTTTACTACTTCATCAACTCATAGAAAGTAGGTTTCTATGTCTTCATCTTCATTCATATTCAATTTTTGAAACTTTTCTCTGAAAATTTGAAGTCTAGCTTCCTTGACTTTCTCATTTTTTTCATATATATTCTTCAGTTTGTCCTAGATTTATTTTGAGGAATCACATTGCATAAATTTGGTGTATATTGATTTAGTAATACCATTAAAGAGTTCACTTGTGACTCTTGGATTATTTTCTTCAAGTTTCTTTCCATATTTATATGTTGGAGGAGTGGCTGGTGCTTTGTATCCATATACTATTGATCGCCAAACATCAAATATTAGTGCATGTATGTGTGTCTTCTATCTTCTACTCCAGAAGGCATAATATTCCTCATAAAAATGTGGTATCCCAATCTTATAGTAATCCATGATCTCCTTCCAGTGGTTAAACTTCCTTTTGAAGGACCTGCTCAGATTCCAATTATTGGATTAGTGAGAGGGGGGGTGAATCAATAATAGTTTTTTTAATCCCTTTTAAACATAGTGTATATAAGTGTTGTTAACCTTATGATCAATTTATCAATATCATTCAACAAGTGTAGAATAAATAAACCATGAACAATGATAAATCATACACATACACAACACACCAATATTTTTACATGTAAACCCAATATGGGAGAAAACCATGTAATGATTTTTCTTATATGTATTTAAGAAGTACATTAATTGGAAGCACCAACTTCCTTTGTTTTCTAGATCCAACTGGAAGGAGGGTCCAACCCCTAGATTCTCAAGATACAACCTGAGGGAAGCTCCAACTCCCCAATTTTCTGGCTCCAACCAGAAGGAGGCTACAACCCCCTATGTTCTTCGGCTACAATCAAAAGGTGGATACAACTACCTATCCTTGCCCCATCAAACCACCCTGTAATATAAATTAAAAAATTAGACAACATGTCACTTTCAATGAATCAAGTATGTCATTGTCACAACTATCACTGAAAACCTATCACAACTCGTACCGATGTTCTTCAAAAACGTTCCTGCAGATCCATGGCCAATCTATTCTGCAACACACGGATGTCCACACCTTTCTTTACTGCAACTCGTGGATGGTCACGCCTCTATTTTTTGAAACATGTGGAATAGAAAAAATCTTTGATAGTATCACTAATATTGTCTCTGTTACTCTATCTATGTCATTGTCTTAGTCTTAGTCACTGTCTGATCTCTCTGTATATGCTCATGAACCGACTAATCTGATAGAAAATAATAATCATCCAATATCCAAGTAGATCTAACACAACCATGTATTAGGTTCATACATCTGTCTAATTGATCTTATGTGATATAAGAAACTTTACATTAACCATACATCAAACCGTCATTGTTATGCAATCACAACCTGTACCGATAACAATATGTGTCAACCATACTCCAAATAACACAAGATATGTCTTAATAACATGCCCAATGAAGTGTCCCTACAACAAATAACCAATACAGTAGAAATGTATCTCTATAGATCTGTCTTATACAAAATATACCATACAACCAACAATCCCTCAAGGGAAAAAGCTCAATCTCCCATGGCCATACTCCAAGCATTCACCAAATATCTAATTAAGATAGACATATAACATACCTTTGTACTATAGATAACTATGATGTACCTTCTCACAATTATACCTTCCAGTATCCTCTTCTCGTCTCTGCAAATTGTCACTAATGATAGATTTGATCTTCCTTTTCTTCAACTTTAGCAACAGGTTTGTTCATTGTCTTTAGTAAACTCGTAGGTATTCAAACTTTGTCCCACTTTGGCTTGCATATGTCTGTGTACTTCTAGTACTACAACCTATGGATGTCTTCAGTGAAAACCCTAGTTCAATACCCAAAATCTTGACTCTTAGACTCTTGCAACTTCTCTCATCGTTGCTTTAGAATCACTACTTGATATTTGTCAATGATACATGCCCATAAAATTTCACAAAAAGATATTCAATGTACTAAAAAATAGGTGCTAATGCGAGACCCTTTCTCTCTTATTTATACTCTCCAAGTAGCTTCCTTTAAGTGTCATCCTCTAACCATTTTACCCAAATTTCCTCTTTTAGGGATAACTCACTTTCAACTACTTTATCATAAATAGTAAACTCACCACTTCTTGTTGCAACTAATTTATATTAATTATTTTCTTATTGCTACAACTTTACCCATGATTAACTCCTATTTACAACCACTTTGACTAGTAAACTTATTCTAGGAGCTTCTAGAATAATTGACTTATTTGACCTTATAGGGGCTTCTAGATAACTCATAAGGGTTCTCCAACTTTACTAAGCCATATCTCCTCAACTTTGAGGAACTACATAACGTACCACTTATCATTGGAAATGCCATGACATGCACTATCCATACATGATAGTATTTCCTGAAAATTCACTAATCTTCATTACATTATTCCTCAAGCAAACATGGGCTCCTTATCCACACCTCTGGGGATACTGTAAATTTCTATCGGATTTGCTTCAAGGTTGACATCAATGAAAACTAACCCAATTAATCAACATTTATTTTCTTAAGAGGGTTGAGTTACCTTTCTTTTTGGTTGTATCATCTCTTTGGGCCTCGATTTTTTTCTTTGTTAGTCAAGTAGGTTGTGAGAGGGGTGATTTCATTGAGTGGAAGACAAAGGTAAGTGTGCTAGGAAAGTTTCTTGGTTGAGAGACTGAATTATTTGTTGTTTGGGATGCATTTATTGTTGCAGAGAGGATCGAATACAAATGGGTGTCATCTACAAGACTACCTACTAATTCTTGAGTTGTTGCACATACTTGTTGGATTGATTCCTTAGCATCTAGGCCTGCAAATATCAAAGGAGAATTGTTGCAGCATATTTTCACCTACAGGCCTATTTATCTCAACATTTGCATAGGCAACAAGCATAAATATACAACAGATTTCTCATTATTTTCTACTATAATAATTGTTGGGGTTTCCCAATGTATTTATGTTGTCATAAATATTTAATGCAATAAATATATTGAGTTTTAATATTGGTATTTCTTTGTAAGTCATCAGAAGATGTTAGAATTACATATAAATGGTTGATATAATGCTTGTATGCAATATGTTTGACAAAAGGACTACCCTGTTAAACTAAGGGAAAAATCCAAAAAAAATATTAGGGTTATTACAGTGGTATGAGAGCCACAGTCCTGACATCCTGTAAGTTTATTTTGTTTCATGAGGAAAGGATACGGGGGATATATCACTTCCAACAAGGTCTAGTCAAACAAATTGAAAATAATATCTAAGCCTAAGTCAATTAAAAACAAAAAATGCTAGAGGTGTGATGAGTCATTGAATTGATATCTTTTGACATCTTCTTTTCCTTATTTTTAATCTTTTTCGTTTACCCATAACCATGTATTAGCTCATTTTAATGCTCATATGCGAGATTTAGGCTTAAGGTGTTTCCAATTACATTTCTTAGTACTTCATTGAGTTATGATTAACATTAGGGAGAATTATAGTATTTTGTATTTACTTTTGAAGTAATGGATTATGCATGGACAAGTTTGTAACATCCCTCTCTTCCACGCACTGAACGAACTTATTCTTTGAGGACACTTGTGTGCAAGTGATCCGATTCTTATTATGATTGGTTGATTTGATTATGATTATGAGATATTGTGGATTTTATCATATGTTATTTTTGTTGTATTTACATCGACAAGTGCTATTTATTGGGTTCTCCTGAGTGTGTAGGACTCTAGACGTTGAGGATGTTGAGGCATCGATCAAACTTTGTGGACTCTGGATCGAGTCAGGGAGTGGACTATTAGGGTTTGAATGTTGTTGATGTCACATATGTACATATGATTAGATATTATGATGTTGATTTTTATTGCTGACATGATTCGTTGATGTATGAAGGCTAACGATAACTTGCCGACCAGACTCACATTTGGAGTAAAGGGGTC
Source organism: Picea glauca (assembly GCA_000966675.3). Classification (NCBI taxonomy): domain Eukaryota; kingdom Viridiplantae; phylum Streptophyta; class Pinopsida; order Pinales; family Pinaceae; genus Picea; species Picea glauca. Next base: position 168,377 of record JZKD02S1652200.1, on the reverse strand, counting down.
ACACATAACAACCAGAGACATTGAGGGAGAGGTGTGGCAACAACCCTACTACAATCTACTAGCACTCTCATCGTGGCTCGAACTGTAGGTTAACGATTACCTAGTTCAATAAGACCCACGATGTCGTGAGGGCAGACTGTGACAGTCGCTCATGATGATTCTAAGGGGTGCACAATAAGGCAAGGTCCTTATTCCTTAGAGACCCTTAGTCTCCCACAAGATCACCTGACGGAGTATTGACTCCACGGGTTTGACATCTACCAAATTCAGTAAAGAGGCGAGTGGCACCCTTGGAACATGTAGTGCATCTTGAAGGGCATGTCATGCAAATAAAACAAAAAGAGGTGAGTGGCGCCCTTGGAGCATGTAGTGCATCCTGAAGGGAACATCGTGATTTGAACTAGTAAGTGAATAAACCTAGTGCCTAGAAAACTATGCCTCCTTAGGACCTAGTCGACCTGAAAATGAATGATGTGATAAGTAAAGTTTAATAACTAATTTTTCCCTTAAGAACTATCACCAAGCCTAGTGAATTGAAAACCTAGGTCTGAGTAGAACCTTAGAACAAAAAAACTATTTAGACACATAACAGGAAGGGGGTAAAGAAAATCCAAGCATTAATAATTAAAGTGCAAATTTTAATAAAGGTTTAATTAATAAAAGGGGTATTTGGTTGTTTTTGTCTAAACCTGTTAATTCTAAACTTAGTTATAAAAAATGGGAAACTTTAAGAAAAAGGGAAACTTAAAGAAAAGGGGGAAACCTAAGGAAAAGGGGAAACTTACAAAAAAGGGGGAAACTTAAATAAAAAGGGGAATGTCTAACTTAGTAAGGAATCTGGCCTTTGGAACTTTCTATTTATGAACTCAACTAGGAATTAAGTAAGGCGTAAGTCATTTAAAAATTGTAAGGGAATAATGGGACACCGAGGATCGGGCGACATGTGTACGGGGGAGGATTTTCAAAATTAATTAAATAAAAAAGGAATTTAATGAGGTTTTTGGGAAACTATTGACTAAGAAACTCTATAAAAGGGATGGTGGAGGAGGAGTATGGATCACCTCTGGCTTGTGTAATGTTACGCTGCTGAAATTTCCTCTTGATTGAAATTTCTCTTGTGGGATTTAGGATACCCGGCTTGGTAACGAGTGGTAGCTCGACCTTGCCAGGAGAGTTGGGTGCTAGCATTCTTTGGTATTGTGTGCATGGCCCCTTTGCAGCTCGTGGGGCTCAAGGGGAAGAAGAGTACCCCTAGCGTTGGCTAGGAGGTACCGGTGATGTTAAGAACCAAATATCAATATAGCATAGAAAATCCTCAGAAAAAGTACTCAACGCCTTGAAAAAGAGATAATTTAAGATAATAAGCCTCTTCAAGGGGGAAACCTCCTTTTACCCCACTTAAATGTTCAAGTACAAGATGATTCAAAA
>JZKD02S1652200.1:149566-162535 GCA_000966675.3 Picea glauca | reverse complement strand
AATGTCTCCTTGGTATATATAGGAGACTAGGAGGTATAATTACAACTAATGGCCTAAAGCCGACATAAATAAAATAACATTACTAATATAATATGCCCCTATTAAGGGGTAATGAACCAATATTAGGGCTTAACAGGTGAGTCCTCATCGGTCGACAAGTGGGATCTAGACGGAGCGAACACGCAGGAGGACGTCTTTGCCTCATCGTCGTCGGTAAAGGTACGCATGTTAAGGTTGTTACTTGTAATAAAGTTTAATTTACACTTGTTTATTTTACTTTATTTGGATGACAATTTAATTTCCATGAGCTTTCCTTGCACATGTGTTTCTACTGTGATTGTAACAGATTTTTTTGGGTAAAATCATAATTGGTAATTGTAATCTCCTTTTCTCTTGATTCATCTTGTAAGAAACCTTGCTACCCATAATGTCTTTTATTTCTGAGTTACTGTCTAATTGTGCATGGCCAGAATGATCCCCAGACTCAAAACATTGCCTACACTTTTGTATCTCCTGCTTGCATTGTCTTTATTCCTTGTTTGCATTTTTATTTTTTATTTTTATCCACAGAGAAGATATGGATATTGATTTGTGTTTTTATCTTTCATTCCTTTATCCTTAAGTTATTATTATGTGCCTGATCAGTTGACCAGGAGCCGAATCAACTATCTTTCACTCCAGTGTTAAAGATTTAGATTCAAATGCCCTTCTTTCCTATGCATGGATAATAAGTGTAGGATCCTTCCTCTACCCAACGTTTATTTGCAATGAGTTTCTCTACGTGGGGAAGCCAAGGGATCTGTGCCCCTCTCTTTACCCAACAAACCATTTATTTTTCTTGCGGTGATTTATGCTGGGAATGATTTATTTCTTGCTACCAATTTAATTCTTGCTTCGATTGGCTTATCATCTACTCCTGCGATCGATTTATTTCTTGCAGCGAATTTTATGTTGTGAATGATTTATTTCTTGTTGCCAATTTAATTATTGCTGCAATTGGATTATCATCTACTCCTGTGATTTGTTTATTTCTTGCAGCAAATTTTATGCTGCGAATTATTTATTTCTTGCTGCGATTTTCTTACTGCCTTTCGTTTTTCTTCCTGGAGGTTGTCTCTGATTTTCTCATGGTCGAACGAGCTCGGACCAACTATTCCTTACATTTTCCAAAATTGTTGCACCATGCCAAATGTTCTACCAATATTTGAGCGAAGCAAACGATTACTATTTTTCTTTTGTGTGTTCTCCACAATTAGACAGAAGGTGAATTCAGATTATTAACGCTAATTCAATGTTAGCATAATCTGGCGTTTTTATTTCTATCTACCTTAGGATGGACGGTGCACCCATCATGATCATTTTGAGTTATTGAATCCTTGCTAATGTAGTGTTAGAGTGGGGGTGGAAATTGAGTTTCATATCCTCGTTTACTGTCCAATTTCAAGTCTTTTCACAACTCCCAAGCGCACACATTGTACATGCGTTGTTGTAATAGGTACCACGTGTTATCCTTTTGGTCTGATATTGTGATTATCCTTTTGAGTGGGTGCGAATAACCTCCAATGTCTCAACCTCACCTTTAATCTAGATCGGATATAACCAACTTCATCTCATTGACAGGGAATTGTGTGCCCCATTTTGTTAATTGAGAAAATAAAATGAGTGGTTACTTGTGACTAAATGCACCCTGTGTAAATACATTCTGGCAGGAATTAAGTAGTAAATGGGTATTTCTTCTTACGTTGGTTGTCTCTCCATAGAATACTTCGATATGAAATTTATTAATATAGAATACTCGTTTATTAATTTATGTTTTTATTTCCTCACTAGACTGTGTTTGTTTAACTATTCCATTGACTTAATTATGTTGTTTTCCATTCAGTTGTTATCACTAGTGGTGTTGTTATCCAATCAGTTTGTTATCATTAAAAAATTCAAGTGGTTAACGCTATCCAAAACCTTTCTTAGGACACGATATCAACACTAGTATCTAGCACGGAGCCTTAGATATGATGTCAGGGTTTATTTCGCATGTTTAAACCAGTCGAAATTATTTGGGATGGTTGAGAACAATTTATTTATGACTAATAATTTTTCCATAACTGTATCGTGGTTTACAATTAAGAATTTTATTAAATGTTAGTTGGGTTCAGTTAGAATGATTTTAAATGTTGGATTAATTTTTAATTTATTTATTCAATTAAAGGATGCTCACCCTTTTGTTGATGGAAGGGGGTTGTAATTTTAGGAAAGTAGGGAACTTTGCCTTTTGTTAATGATAACTTTTAGAGTTATATTAAATGATTTTAATATAATTGATGTTCATTCTTCATGATGATGAAATAATTGTAAACTAGAAAGATTGGGGAAAACTGTGTTTTATGTTAGTTGGATAGGTGTTAGATAAAAAGTTTGTAATGGAGCATGAACTCTTGATTTCATAAGTTGGAAGGATTTATTACATGTGGTAGTATAGTCTTTTCTTTATTTAAAACTACTTAGATGAATAATCATAATTGTCTTTTTCAATGACTTGATGTTTGCGTGTTTACCTGAAAGCCCTGGAAGGTACTTCCCTTCTTATGACTCATATTTTATTTTAATGAAGGATCGATTAAATGGCGCACCTAGAATTTAAATAAAATTGTGCCTCGAGTGGGTTACCGCTAGATAGATGTGTATGTCAGATATCTTTCTCCCTTGTAAATTAAGGGTCAATCGAAGTATTGTCCAAATGTTTAGATTATCTGGTGGTGCACGGTGTAAGGCCACCAATGTTCGGTTGTTGTTATTTACTTGTGTGTTGTGCTTGTTCATTCATTGATTGTTATTTCTTTCTCGCATTGAAGGTTCATGTTACGTGTGTCAGTTGGTGTTGTTGCATTTTTTATTGATGATTGTCTTTTATCTTGTAGGCGTTTTCTTGCTTGTGTCGGATAGGATGTAGACACCTCCTTGTTCCTCAAAACAGTCGCCAGCCTTGAGACCTTAATTGGTCAAAATCGATGGGAACCTGGGCTTGAGCATTGATTATGTGTCCTAGATGTCCTAACCTTGTAGGGTAGGACGGGCGAGTAGTCATTTTTATTTTTAGTTCAATTGATTTTCGTGTGTTGCATCTAGTTGCATGATGTGCTAGCATCCTAGGTCGTTATGTTGTTTATTGCCTAAATTGTGTGAGTCGTGTTCGTCGTCAAGTTGCGTTGATTGACTATTAGTCGTTGTTATCCTCCTATTTTACAAAAAAATAAAAAATTCACTTGTTATGCGTCACATGTTGTCGTAACGACGGGGGGATTCGTTACATATGGTATCAGAGCAGGTTCGACCTGCAACTGGGGATCACTAGGGATTTCGTTGATTAGATATTTGTTTATAATGTTTCTAATTAAATTGATATGTATTTGTGCAGGTAATCATGGTTAGAGGATTTCACGGAGGTAGATGATAGGGCGTTAGGGGAGGAGGTGCGACGCCCCCAGTAGCATCCACACCTGAGGGGTCTAAACCCCAGGGAGACAAACAGGTTTTCGGGAAGGAACAGATAGTTGTGGGTGATGTGGTTGGGCTGATGAGGTCCTTTCAATGGATGTCTGAAGAATTGATCAAAAATTTGGATAGAGATGAGGCCAGGGAGTCAACACCCCCTGAGGGTCCACTGTGCACTCTGATCGGTACTAGTAGCATTCACCGTGAACTCGAGAAGGCCAAATTTATCGAGTTATTTGGTGCCCTGGACGACGTAGCCGCCGAGGCATGGTTGGAGAATATGGCGATGTTAATTTCACTTTACGAATATACCTCCAACATGAAGGTATGCATGGAGGTATTTCAACTAAAGGGGAGCACTCTTCTATAGTGGAAGACTCTCCTGCCACAATTGAACATGGTCGTCGAAGACGTGTCATGGGAACTATTCAAGGAATGGTTCCGAGAGAGGTATCTATATGAGGAATTCATTTAGCATCATCTCAACGAGTTCAACACCTTGCGACATGGCGTCTGTATGGTGCCCGAGTACGAGGCCCTTTTTATGGAGCTGCTTCAGTATGATCAACACCTGAATACCAAGAAACTTAAGGTCAACAAGTTCATGTTTGGCCTTAATGTCAGCATTTTTGTAGAGGTTATGATTCTGATGCCTCAAACTTTGCATGATGTTGTCCAAAAGGCCCTCATAGTAGAGGAGGAGCTTATCAGTGGGGGTCAAAGAAGGACTCCAGCGAGACCAGCAAGGCAGGTGTCATCTGGTGTGCAGCAACATCAGACACCAGTTAGACATTCACCAGGTTATCGTGGATTTACAGAGAGGATCCACTTTCACTACACCTCAGTGACCAGTGCCTCAGCAACGGACTCCTTACTGAGGATCATAGAACCAACACCAGTGTCGATGGCAGTAGCAGTAATTTAGGCCTGCTCAGCAGAACAGACCAGGGTTCCAGGTCGGTGAGATATCATCTTCTACATCGGGTACCAGGAGTAATGGACCAAAGAAAGGGATTTGGACATGTGGGGAGCCACATTGCTAGTGTGACTGCCCAATGGAGAGGACCAAAGCATCTGTATTATCCGGACCCACTACCATAAGAGGTTTGGGAAAGGCCCATCAGATTCATGTAGTGGTGAATAACCGCCAAGAAGAGCACCAGTCGACTGTGCTTGAGACATCATGTATCGTCGTTGACCAGACCCTTAGTATTTTGATAGATCCAGGTGCTACCAAGAGTTATATTTCTATTGCATCACTAAAAAGAATTAAGGTAAATCCAGTCGAACAGGACGAGTTTGTCTTTGTAGAAATGGATTTGGGAGCCAAACAAAAGGTTGGATTGAAGGTTACGGTTTGTAGCCTTAACCTGGGATATTTTTTCACTAGGGCCAACCTGTATGTCACGATCTTAGGATCTTATGACGTCGTGATCGGTATGGACTGGTTGGAATCGTATGAGGCGATACTCAACTGTAAGACGAAACGGTTGAGCTTGGTCAATGATGAGGGACAAATATGCGTGATTGTAGGTCGGAACTAGAGATTTTCCATGAGGTTTATCTCTTCCTTGCAGCTACAGAAGAGCATGCACAAGGAATGTAAGATTTATGCGATCCTTGCATTAAACAAGAAGGGAGTAGCGGAAGGTATAGAAAACCTTCCGATGGTGTGAGATTTTGTGAATGAATTCCTTGAGGAGTTACCTAGGATGCCGCCAGAGAGGGAATTGGAATTTACCATAGACCCAAAACTGAGGACTAAACCGATAGCAAGAACACCTTATCAGATATCGACCCCGGAGTTACAGGAGTTGAAAATGCAACTGAAGGAGTTGTTGGACCTAGTACTTATATGTCCAAGTGTGTCACCGTGGGGTGCACCTATTATCTTCATATAGAAGAAGGATGGGTCATGGAGGATTTTCATTGACTATCGTCAATTGAACAAGGCAACGATCAAGAATCAATATCCGTTGCCAAGGATTGATGATCTATTTGATCAATTGAAGTGTGTGATGGTGTTTTCAAAGATCGACTTGAGATTAGGGTATCACCAGTTATGGATCAAAGAGGATGACATACCTAATACCACCTTTAATATGAGGTTTGGACATTACGAGTTTACTTTTTTACCATTTGGACTGACGAATGCCCCTAGGGTATTTATGAGCTTGATGAATGGGGTGTTCCACAAATACTTGGACAAGTTTGTCCAAGTATTCATTGACAATATTTTGATTTACTCTCGGACGACGGAGGAGCATGAAGAGAACTTGCAAATGGTACTACAATGTCTATGAGAGAAAAAGTTGTATGGGAAATTGTCTAAATGCTTGTTTTATCAATCGAAGATTCACTACTTAGGGCATGTCATCTCTGATGAAGGTATCGTTGTGGATCCAACAAAGGTTGAGGCTATTATGGAATGGATTGCACTAGAAAATGTCTCAGAAGTGTGTAGATTCATGGGTTTAGTGAGATATTATCGATGGTTCTTCAAGGGTTTTTTGAAGATATCAAATCCGATCATGAAATTGCAGAAGAAGAACAAGAAGTTTGTTTGGACTGAGAAATGCAAGGAGGAATTTTGGAGGCTCAAGGAGATGTTGAAGACATCACTGATACTAAAGGTCCCTGACATGGACGTGGACTTCTTGGTATGCACTGATGCATCCAAGGAATTCTTAGGCAAAGTCTTCAAGCAAGATGGTCAAGTGATCGCTTACATCTCGAGAAAGTTGAGAAGGCATGAGGAGAACTATGCAACGCACGATTTGGAGTTGTTAGACATTGTATTTGCCTTGAGAGTTTGGAGACATTATGTGATTGGATGAAAATTTGAACTAAAAATGGACCACTGTGGTCTATTGCACATATTTACGTAAAGCGACTTGAACGCGTGACAACGACGTAGGTCATAATTGCTTAGCGAGTATGATTTCAATATTACTTACATAAAAGGAACAACGAACATAGTGGAAGATGCGTTGAGTGAGAGACCTCACATATTTTTGGTGATGCCTCTTCAGATGGATATACGTGAAAACATTCTAACTTTACATCGTGATGATGACTGGTACAAAGATGTCAAGGATTTTATCGAACAAAACACAATGATGGCACCAAAATTTGAGGGATTCACTGTGGACAACGATGGATTATTGAGATTTAAAAATAAAATTTACGTACAACCCAACGACGAGTTGAGGAGTTTGATCCTAAATGAGGCTCATAGAGCAGTGTATATGGCTCATCCTGGAGTCACGAAGATGAGGGAAGACCTTAAACCCTTATTTTTCTGGAAAGGAATGAAGGCAAACATAGCCAACTACATGGAAAGATTTCTAGAATGTCAGCAGGTGAAGGCTGAACATAGACATCTGGCAAGATTAATACAGCCACACACTATTCCAAAATCAAAATGGGAGGTCATTTTGATGGATTTCATTGTTGGATTGCCACTGACGACAAGGAGACACTACTTGATTTTCATGGTAGTCAACACTCTGACAAAGAGTGCTCATTTTATTCTTGTGCGTACGACGTATCAGGCACCTGACATAGCTAGAGTTTTCATCAGTGATATTGTGAGGTTTCATGGCGTGCCTAAGAGAATTATATCTGATCGAGGATTGATGTTTACTGGACGATTTTGGACTAGTTTCCAAGAGGCCTTGGGAACCCAACTTAACTTTAGTACCGCATATCACTGGGAGACAGACGGGAAGACTGAATGAACAAAGAAAATATTGGAGGATATGTTGGGTATGTATGTGATGGACCAACATAAGCATTGGGAAGAGTTCTTTCCACTGGTAGAATTTTCACATAACAAAAATTATCAAAGCACCATTAAGATGGTACCTTTCAAAATTCTTTAGGAGCGACCATGTCAGACACCTTTGAGTTGGGATCAGCTTGAGGATAGGGTCCTAGTGGGACCTTAAGCAATCCAAGAAATGGAAGACCAAATGCAAACCATAAGAAAAAGGATAAAGGAAGCACAGGATCGGTATAAGATTTATGTCGATGCACATCATGTCGATCATAGTTATGAAGTTGGCGATCGAGTCTTCTTGCAGGTGAAACCACATAAGAGTTTGATCAAGTTTGGAAAGGGTGATAAGCTATCTCCTAGGTTCATTGGACCATTTGAGATTGTGGAAAGGAAGAGGCTCGTGGCCTATTAACTAGCCTTGCCTGATTCTTTGAGGCATATGCACGGTGTTTTTCACGTATCAGTTTTGAGACATTATGTTAGCGATCCTACACATGTTATTGACATGAGTTCCTTGTAAGTATCATATGAGGGTGCGCTCATGGCGGAGTCAATCCACATCCTAGACCATCGCATTCCATAGCTACGACTTCGAATAGTAGATCAGGTCAAGGTCCAGTGGGACAACTATAGTCCGCACTCGATGACCTCGGAGGACACATATGATATGTGTCAACAGTTTCCATTTTTGCTTGATATCTAGACATATGATACTATGATACACTTTATTTTGACACTTACATACTGTGAAACTTCAAGACGAATTTTAAGACAAGAGGGGGTGTATGTAACATCCCTCTCTTGCACGCACTGAGCGGACTTATTCTTTGAGGACACTGCGTGCAAGTGATACGGTTCTTATTACGATTGGTTGATTTGATTATGATTATGAGATATTGTGGATTTTATTATATCTTATTTTTGTTGTATTTACATTGACAGGTGTTATTGACTAGGTTCTCTTGAGTATGTAAGACTCTGGACGTTGAGGATGCTGAGGCATCAATGAAACTCCATGGACTCTGGATCGAGTCAGGGAGTGTACTGTTAGGGTTTGAATGTTGTTGATGTGACATATGAACATATGATTAGATATTATGATGTTGATTGTTATTGCTGACATGATTCGTTGATGGATGCAGGTTGACGATAACTTTCCGACCAGACTCACATTTGGAGTAAAGGGGTCACACATGACAACCAGAGACATTGAGGGAGAGATGTGGTAGCATCCCTGCCACAACCTACTATCACTCCCATCGTGGCTCGAACTATAGGTTAATGATTACCTAGTTCGAGGAGACCCACGATGTCGTGAGGGAAGACTATGACAGTCGCTTACTATGATTCTAAGGGGCACACAATAAGGCAAGGTCCTTATTCCTTAGAGACCCTTAGTCTCCCACAAGATCACCTAATAGAGTATTGACTCCAGGGGTTTGACGTCTACCAAATTCATTCAATGGGCAAGTGGCACTCTTAGAGCACGTAGTGCGTCTTGAAGGGCACGTCACACAAATAAAAAGGAAAGAAGAAAGTGGTACCCTTGGAGCACATAGTGTGTCCTGAAGGGCACATCGTGATTTTAACTAGTAAGTGAATAAACCTAGTGCCTAGAAAACTATGCCTCCTTAGGACCTGATCGGCCTTAAAATGAATGATGTGGTAAGTAAAGTTTAATAACTAATTTTTACCTTAAGAACCGTCGCCAAGCCTAGTGAATTGAAAACCTAGGTCTAAGTAGAACCTTAGAACAAAAATAACTATTTAGACATATAACAGGAAGGGTGTAAAGAAAATCCAAGCATTAATAATTAAAGTGGAAATTTTAATAAAAGTTTAATTAATAAAAGGGGTATTTGGTTGTTTTTGTCTAAACGTGCTAATTCTGAACTTAGTTATAAAAAAGGGGAAACTTAAAGAAAAGGGGGGAACCTAAGAAAAAGGGGAAACTTAAAAAAAGGGGGGGAAATTAAAGAAAAAGGGGAATGTCTAACTTAGTAAGGAATCTGGCCTTTGGAACTTTCTATTTATGAACCCACCTAGGAATTAAGTAAGGCGTAAGTAATTTAAGAATTGTAAGGGAATAATGGGACACCAAGGAGAATTTTTAGGAACGCTTTTAGGTAGGTGAGGGAAATAAACAAATGTAATTAATTAATAAATTAATTTTCTGGTGCAACTAGGGGATCGGGCGACATGTGTATGAGGGAGGTTTTTCGAAATTAGTTAAATGAAAAAGGAATCTAATGAGGGTTTTGGGAAACTATTGACTAAGAAACTCTATAAAAAGGATGGCGGAGGAGGAGTATGGATCACCTCTAGATTGTGTAATGTTACGCTGTTGAAATTTCATCTTGACTAAACTTTCTCTCGTTGGAGTTGGGATACCCAGCTCAGGTAATGAGTGGTAGCTAGACCTTGCGCAATGAGTTGGGTGCTAGCATTATTTGGTATTTTTTTTGTAATATCCCTAAGGCCGAACCCAATTGAAAATGTAAATACAAATGTACATAAGCTAGTGAGTTGATTTGATATCATTTTGGTATGCACATTTCATGGTATAGTGAGAGCATGTATTGTGCAGTAAAATGAGGAAATGTGCACATTTCAGGATACCGCGTGTAGCATCTTAAGTGTGTTTGATGTAGAGGCCAGGGAGCCTTGTGTATCTAATATGTTTTATAGGATGGTGAGCCAGTATTATAAGCTAGGATGCTTATGTTTTGATTAGGCAGGAGAGCCTAAATGTTAAAGGCCAGTGCGCCTATTTTTGTATGTATCTCGTATTTAATATAAATTACATCGTTGCGCGCAGACCAACCATGATAAAGGATATGGGCGAATAAACTCCACTAGTTAGGGAAAGGGAAGGGGCTAAGTTAAGGAATATTATATCAATATTTCTTAAATCATAAAGTATGGATAATTATGTTATCCTAAGTTCTAAGTTGGGGCCAAGTGGGCCAAAGTAGCTTCCAACATGACAACTGTCAAGTTGGGGGCATGCATACATATTGTTGGACTTAGTTCATTTTAGGGGACTCTCCATCATTTGTACCATCATATTTCCCCTTATTCATCCATCATTGAGATATATAGTCAATCATCCAGGAGTATTGGCAACCATTGAGTTATCATTTGTATCTTCATGACTTTACCTGAACCTATATCCAGAGCCTTATGTTGGGTAATTGTTAGCTTGGGAGCGGGATTGAAGAAGCAGGTTGTCAATCCCATGGGATATTGAAGAGGCGAGTTTTCAAGCCCGTGAGAAATTCTTTGGGTGAGAGAATTGTTGGGGATTGATTTCCCGAAGGTGTTGAACTACAGCTACAGGGCTCTGATACTTCCTATCTGGCTTGTTGCTGAAGCTCTGGAAGGGAAGTGGGGAAATCGAGGGACTATTGAGCAAATAAGGGGCACAGTTCCTTGGGTGGGATAGGCATGTGGAGAATGAGGGACTGAAGGCTATTAGTTGAGTGAGCACCTGAGATGGATTCTTTCCTGTTGTTCATGAGCCTTTAGCCTGGTTAGGAACCCCTTTAGCCGGGTGGAGTTTAGTCCCAGCTTGGGGGTGACTCACTATTGAGAGTGATGAATAGTGTGATCTAAGGCTAGGAGGTTCGTGGAAGGTCTTCACGTAGTTGGTGATATTCTCACAAAGATAAGTGTCAATTGTGTTATTAATTTACATCCTGCATTGTTATTCACGTGTTATTTTTATGGGTTTATCCTATGCATGATTAGAGTTGTCTGTATGCTTATGGGTATTGCATGTATATGTTGCATGTATATGTTTACTAATTTTTTAGTGTGAATCCATGCATTTACATAACGTATTTGCCTATTCACATTTTATATATATTGAGCTTATGCAAGAGTTTTGTGTGTGCATATGTTTTAATTGCATGCAGTTAGAAAATTACATGTGACATAACATAGTTAGGATGTTAAGTATGTTACAGTACGTTACGCACAGAGAACGGATGTGTTCTCTGGTGTAGCGTGGCTCGACATGAATGGTCGGGGATGTTACACCGGTCGGTACATGCCACTCCTCAAATGCTTTAATTAGCTCTGAAACCGTCTTTGTAACATTCCCAACCTTCAACAGCCCAGACCATGCTACTCCTGAACACACTTTCATGCTCAAATACCAATTTGTAACGTCCCCGACCATTCATGTCAGGCCATACTACACCGGAGAACACATCCATTCTCTGTGTGGAACATACTGTAACATACTTAGCATCCTAACTAAGTTATGTCTCATATAATTTTCTAACTGCATGCAATTAAAACATATGCACACACAGAACTCTTGCGGAAGCTTAATATATATAAAACATGAACAGACAAACACGCTATGTAACTTCATGAATTCACACTGATAAAGCAGTAAACATATACATGCATGATATACATGCAATACCTAGAAGCATACAGACAACTATAATCACTCATAGGATAAACCCATAAAAATAACATGTGAATAACAATCCAACATGTAAATTAATCACACAATTGACACTTATCTTTGTGAGAATATCACCAACTACGTGCAGACCTTCCATGAACCTCCCAGCCTTAGACCACACTGTTCATAACTCTCAACAGTGAGTCACCTCCGAGCTGGGTCTAAACTCCACTCGGGAAAAGGGGTTCCTAACCAGGCTAAAGGCTCATGAACAACAGGAAAGACTTTGTCTTAGGTGCTCACTCAACTAATAGACTACAGTCGCTCATTCCTCACATGCCTATCCCATCGAAGGAAGTGTGCCCCTTCTCTACTCAATAGCCCCTTGGCTTCCCCACTTCCCTTCGAGGGATTCAACAACAGGCCGTATAGGAAGTCTCGGAGCCCTGCAGTTATAGTTCAGCACCTTCGGGAAATCAATCCCCAGCAATTGTCTCACCCAGAGAATTTCTCACGAGACTTACAACCCACCTCTTCAATATCCCACGGGCCTAACAACCCACTTCTTCAATACCACTCCCAAGCTAACAGTTACCCAACAGAAGGCTCTGGATACGGGTTCAGGTAAAGTCATGAAGATACAAATGATAGCTCAATTTCTACCAATACTCCTAGATGATTGACTGTATATCTTAGTGATGGATGAATCAGGGGAAAAATGATGGTTCGAATGATGGAGAGTCCACTGATGTCCAACAATATGTATGCATGCCCCCAACTTGACACTTGTCATGTTGGAAGCTACTTTGGCCCACTTGGCCCCAACTTAGAACTTAGGATAACATAATTATCCATACTTTATGATTTAAGAAATATTAATATAATATTCCTTAACTTATCCCCTTCCCTTTCCCTAACTAGTGGAGTTTAGTCCCCCATCTCTTTTATCGTGGTCAGTCTACGCACAACGATGTATTTTATATTAAATATGAGATATGTACAAAAAAAGGCACATTGGCCTTTAACATCTAGGATCTCCGGCATAATCAAAACATAAGCATCCTAGATTATAATACTAGCTCACCAGCCTATAAAACATATCATATACACAAGGCTCCCTAGCCTCTACATCGTACGCACTTAAGATGTTGTGTGCGGTATCCCGGTGTTGGATTACTGAGAGGGGGGGTGAATCAGTAATAACGTAATTATAATCCTTTTTCTTCAAATGTTATATCAATGTAGAATTATTATCCAATAATGAGAAGTAATAAATAAA
>JZKD02S1652200.1:78560-125208 GCA_000966675.3 Picea glauca | reverse complement strand
AGAGGCATTGCGAATATTGCATGCACAAGGAGCACAGGTACTATAAGAATGATGAACAAAGAAGAGATGGGTGTTGTTGTCGTGGGGAGGATTCAAGTGAGAGCAAGGAGGCAGATCATAGGAGGAGAGATGCATGGTAGAGGAAGGTTGCATCAAAGGGATATGGTGCAAAGTGTATAAAAGGCAGAAGACACTGATGCAGACAGGGTAGAGCAGCGTAACAGAACAACAATAGGACTGGTAAGCCATTGAATTATTTTATATCGCTGTAATAAGTTTCGGTAACAAAGAATTTATAATTCAGGGTGGTTGGGAAGTGCCAGGGAGGACTAGTGTCCTCAAAGGTTCAAGTGGGTGCTTGAACATAAGGAGTTGGTGCTTCCTTCTAATTGGTGCTAGAGAATCTAGGGAGTTGGTGCTTCCTTCTAGTTGGTGCTAGAGAAACCAGGGAGTTGGTGCTTCCTTCTAGTTGGTGCTAGAGAAACCAGGGAGTAGGTGCTTCCTTCTAGTGGGTGCTAGAGAAAACAGACAGTCGATGCTCTCAGCAAGTTGTAGCTTGCAAAAACAGAGGTTGTAGCCTCACAATGAGTTGGTGCTCATATGTATGATAATGTAAAGAATGTAGATAATACTTATCATATAAAGAAAAGGAGTTTTTTAGCCTGTATGGGTTTCCTCAGGAATTATCTGTCTCTGTCTTTCTCATATATGTGACTGATGCTGAATGTGCCTTTGTTTATTTCTCTGCATTATTGTGATCATAATTGAGTGCCTTGTAAATATTTTAAAAGAAGCATAATTGTTTAAGCACGGTAACAACTAATTCCCCCCCCCCCCTCTCAGTTGTCCAACAGTAATATCCTTAAGGAAGAACCCAATTGCAAATGTAAATACAAATGTACATAAGCTGGTGAGATGATTTGATATCATTTTGGTATGCACATTTCATGGCATAGTGCACGCATGTACTGCGTAGTAAAATGAGAAAGTGTGCACATTCTGGGATACCACGCGCAACATCTTAAGTGCACGTGATGTAGAGGCCAGGGAACCTTATGTATCTGATATGTTTTATAGGTTGGTGAGCCAGTATTATAAGCTAGGATGCTTATTTTTTGACTAGGCCAAAGAGCCTAGATGTTAAAGGCCAATGTGCCTATTTTTGTACATATCTCATATTTAATATAAAATACATCGTTGCACGCATACCGACCATGATAAAAGAGATGTGGGACTAAACTCCACTAGTTAGGGAAAGGGAAGGGTCTAAGTTAAGGAATATTATATTAATATTTCTTAAATCATAAAGTATGGATAATTATGTTATCCTAAGTTATAACTTGGGGCCAAGTGGGCCAAAGTAGCTTCCAACATGAAAAGTGTCAAGTTGGGGGCATGCATACATATTGTTGGACCTAGTTCATTTTGGGGGACTCTCCATCATTCAGACCATCATCTTTCCCCTGATTCATCCATCACTAAGATTTACAGTCAATCATCCAGGAGGATTGGCAGCCATGGAGCTATCATTTGTATCTTCGTGACTTTACCTGAACCAGTATCCAGAGCCTTTTGTTGAGTAGTTGTTAGCTTGAGAGTGGGATTAAAGAAGAGGGTTGTCAGGCCCGTGGGATATTGAAGAGGCGGGTTGTTAGGCCTATGAGGAATTCTTTGGGTGAGAGAATTGTTGGGGATTGATTTCTCGAAGGTGTTGAACTACAATTGCAAGGCTCTAAGACTTCCTATCTGGCCTGTTGTTAAATCCCTGGAAAGGAAGTGGGGCAGCCGAAGGATTGTTGAGTAGAGAAGGGGCACCCTTCCTTGGGTGGGACATGCATGTGGGGAATGAGGGACTATAGGTTGTTAGTTGAGTAAGCACCTAAGATAGAGTATTTCTTGTTGTTCATGAGCCTTTAGCCTGGTTAGGAACCCCTTTACCCGGGTGGAGTTTAGTCCTAGCTTGGGGGTGACTCACTCTTGAGAGTGATGAATAGTGTGGTCTAAGGCTGGGAGGTTCATGGAAGGTCTGCACGTAGTTCATGATATTCTCACAAAGATAAGTGTCAATTGTGTGATTAAGCTACATGCTGCATTATTATTCACGTGTTATTTTTATGGGTTTATCCTATGCGTGATTATAGTTGTCTGTATGCTTATGGGTATTGCATGTATATGTTGCATGTATATGTTTACTACTATTTCAGTGTGAATTCATGCATTTACATAGCGTATTTGTATGTTCACGTTTTATATATATTAAGCTTCCGCAAGTGTTATGTGTGTGCATATGTTTTAATTTCATGCAGTTAGAAAATTATATGAGACATAACTTAGTTAGGATGCTAAGTATGTTACAGTACGTTCCTCACAGAGAATGGATGTCTTCTCTGGTGTAGCGTGGCCCGGCATGAATGGTCGGGGATGTTACAAATTGGTGTCTGTTGAGTCTCCATTTTGACACTTCTAATACCCTCTATTACCCCTTATATGAACCTATTTTACCTATGTTATGAGTATAAACTTGACTGTTGCCTCCATAAATACAATTAATGACCTTGTTCATGTGCATAGAGAGGTAACATATGATTAAGTCATATTTTKTTTATTTTCTTGAGTTAATTCAATTAAAATGGTTGATTTTGCATGATCCTAATCATTTGATCTTAATAAGCATTGATATGGTACCAAMAAAACCGCATAACATTGATCCGGTACCAACAAAACTACATAATATTGATCTGGTACTGCCCTGTGCTATTTCGGTACCAGCCTGTGCTATTCCGGTACCAATTTGATTGTGCTATTCCGGTACCAATTTCTGTTTCCACAATCATTTTTTGGACGAGTTTGTTGTTTCCAAGAAATTAGTTGGATCGAAGTCTCCAAATTGGTTTTGAGATCACGATAGACTTCATCACTCATGCACTTCGTGTCTTGAGGATGAAGTCCATTCCTAAAGATTCGATATGTATTTCCAATTGTAATATTTTAAAACTGTTTAATAATTATCCTTAGCTCTTGATAGTAACGACTTACCTTCTTTATAAGGGATGTTGTATAGGTGATAGAGCACATGAATGATGAATGGAATGAAGTAAGTCGTAAGAACCAGATGATGCATATTGTTTTGATGTATGACATGATGAGTTGTTGATTCGATTTACCATTTGAAGAAATACAAACAATCTATTATCCAATTTCTGGGTATGATTAGAATGCTTTAGTCTGTTATCTTCTTAGAGCTTCCATGTTGGAATCGAGAAGGGCCCATCATTCTGATATGGTAAGCTTAATGTAAAATATAGCTCAACTTTCTATTCCTGTACATGTCTGTTTTATTTTATTACTCAATTGTGTGTCCTCTACCTTTTATTTTGATTTCTTGTTTGAGTTAAACTATGAATTCATAAAGTATACCTATTGTGTTTGATTTGTATAATTGTTAGATCTTTTGAGTAAATTCTGAATGGGATTGTATTAGTGTAAGTTTTATAAGTATGGTGCACCAGATCTTTAGTAATTTTACTTAGTTTCATAAACAATAATTTGTGTTGAGATAGTTGTAGAGATTTATAAAATTTTGCATTCCTGAAACTGTGTTCTTTATAGAGACTTTCATAATTTACTTTGAAATTTCAAGTGTGTTAATACGGGAACAATTAAGATGCCATCATTCACCCTACATGGACTATTAAATGGAGAATCTTAATACACCTAATGTTTCCTGTGTAGGAACAAAGAGGTTCTTCCAGAATTGATTAAGTTATGAGTGATTGCCTTTTAAATGTTGTGTGCAGAAATTTTATCATTGTTTTTTATTGTTACAAGAAACAAGATCTGAGTTCATCTCTTCATTTCATGAGCCTCTAATGAACAGACTTGTCACCTAAGAAAGAACCTTTTTCTTAATTGTTTTCTTGAGAGGTTTTATTATCAGTTTTCTCTTCTAAGTTTGAAGCTGTGTGAAGCATTTGGATATTCTAAAAAAGAGTGTTAGTTATTGTTAAGAGTAGTAGCTACAGACAATTAAGTCAAAATCCATATTTCCACTTCATGAGCTTGTAAATGGACAAGGCATTATCTGAGAAAAATCTTTTGAGTACATGATTGCAAGTTTTTCTTTTTAATTTCTGAATTGTGTGAAGAGTGTTATCTTTAAAAACAAAGTGTTTTGTTATTGTTGGTTTTCTTATCTAATCTATACTAAATAGAAATAGGAACCTATCTATTATTGGCACATATAGTGCATCAAATCTACTAATTATGAATCCCAGTTGATAATTTATGGTTGGAAATATATTATGCAAATAATTGCACCAACATTTTGGTGACGTTGTCGAGGAGTTGTAAACGGTAATAGGTAATATTTGAATTAGATTGATTTAATGGTTTTGGATTGGTTTTATGGATGACCTAAGGGCGGAGAGAATACGGTAATATGTGTGGGAATATCCCATGCGTCAACTTTGGTGGGGTTGCTCCAAAGTTAGGTTGTCCTCTTCTTTTGATGCAAGTATGTTTTTCCTTATTTTATGAAAAATAGGTTTTATTTATGATGAGCTAACTTGTGCAAACCGATAACCTGGTGACAACAAGATCCTAGTAACGCAAGGATTTCAATCTTGGTGTATTTTGTTTTTGCAAATAGTTTTAAAATTCATACCTTTAAATGATAAATCATTTTTGGGGTGTTGTAAGAACCCTCGAGTACTAATTTGTGTTGCGAGACGGGGATCATCAACTAGCTAGAGTAATTCAAGGATGATCAATATCTTGAAGAATGTTCCTCCAAGAAATTTCTCGCATTCTAGCAGCAGCTGGGATATCAACCTCTTAAGAAGAGCATATCTTCACAACAATCAAGAATCTAGTTGTCACTCCATAGAAAGATTTAGAAGTCCCGTTGGATTCTTCTTGTCAATTTGTTGAGGAGAATAAAGAACCATGGATAGAATTCAATGGAGAGAAACCAATCGAACCTGAGATTGAGAAGTCCTTAGAATTCCTCTCAGTAGATCTTGTATGTACTTCAAAGACCACTCATCTTGAAGAGGATAATCTGCATAGCATGGTAGAGGAGGACATAAATAAAGAAGAGAAACAAGAATATAGTGATCCTATTGAAATATGGTTTCAATTAGTTATTAGGTCACACCACTCTTTTATTTTTCATTATTGTTTGATCTCATCATCAAAGAAGTTGGTCCTTCATACTCCGGTATGAATTAAAATTTATGTTTTAAACCCGAGTATGGATATATTTCTATCTCTGCTACGCACCTAGCTTCACTGGAAGTATTCCTATACTTGAAGGAAATTTTATTTTGTTCAAATAGAGTAGGATAGGTGAATAAATAAATAAATGTTGCACTTAAGTACAATGAAACCTATGTTTCATACTTTTCATAAATGGGAATGTCAAAAGTTAACAAAGCAATCAGTTTAGGATCTTTCAGTCCTATAGTAGATTTTTTTTCTAAAAGTTATGATGATTTTGTTTGGAATCTTAGGAGAAGGGAATCTCTTCAATCTCCAAATGCACACATAATACTGGAAGGGTTTCAAAAGAGGAGAAGGAATCCTTGTCAATGAAAGATAACACTTAAGGGAGTGCTTCATGACCTATTTCTTCAAAATTCTTCTTTTTCCTTAAGTTGTTAAAAATGATGCATTCGTGCTTTATCTTTACCTATCTATTTTAGGACCACTATTTCACAAGGATGATTAATTAAGTGATATTTTTAATAGCAGTTGAAACTGAATGTTAATTCCAAACTATTTTACTCATAGCTAATAATTCAACTTTTGACATTTTCCCTAAATTTTCTATTTTTAAGCCTGAATAAAAATGACGCAGTATGTAGAAACGCACTCTACGTCCACTCACAGGATCTCTCTAAATTCCTCATGCGAGCCAGATTAGCTCTTCCGATTCCCTGCTGGAATCTCTGATGAAAAACCCGATCCACAGGTCCTTATTTCATCCACACGGCTCTCTGCACTTAACCATGATCTTCCTCGACTCAGTTTGGGTTTCGGGGTTTCTTGTTCCTCGATGTCAATGAACCGTTGTCCCCGCGATCTCTCGATCACCGATTTGTCAATGCACTCCTTTCAGCCTTAGCCCCTCCTGGCTATGCCCTGGTCCATGTGACCTCTTTCCATAAGACCGTAGCCTTATATTCCTTCTCGTCGGGGTTTTGGGCTTCAAAATCCTGATGTGCTCCAACTCCTGTTAGCCCTCCAGGCTAAGCTCTTGGCTCACATAACCATACCCCTATATGACCACAACCATACCTCCTCATCGGGGTTTCAGACTTTCCAATGCCAAATTGCATAGGTCCTCGAGACTCACGATCCCTCGAATCCCGACGCGCTCTTTACACACTAGCTGTCCTGGCTAGGCTCCTAGCCCATATGATCATTATCCCCATGACCGCAGTCTTACCTCCCATCGGAATTTCGAGCTTTTCAATGCCACAATGCATTGGCTCACGGGATTCTCGATCCTTCGAATCTTGATTCTCCGCTATGCTGACAGTTGGCCCCTCTATGGCACTTTCCTCCTGCTTGTCGGGGTTTCAGACTTCGCGATTCTGAATTGTATAAACCCTGTGTCCACGGGATTCCTGATATCCTGATCCCCGTAACACCGATAGATAACTTTCCTTTCGGGAAATTTCCTGAATGCTCCGATTTCCTCCACGCGTCCTTCTCTGATGGACGGTCCTGATCGCTCCTCACAATTTTTGAGACTTCTGATGTCCCGACTCTTTCGACCTCGAGAACTCTGATTTCTCGAGCACTGATATACTGACTCTCTTCGGATTTTTGACACCTATCTCCCCAAACGGACGGCTCAGATTATATCGGGGTTTTCACTATGGACTTCCCCGATCTCCTGTCCACGAGAATTCTGATCTCCAGACTCCTGACGCCTCGATCTCCGCCACGTGTCTCCACTAACGAACGACTCAGATCATTTTCGGGTAATTTCCCATGGAAATTCTCGATCTCATGTCATCGAGACTTCCAATTCCACAAACGTCGATATCCTGATGGTTGTTGGGACTTCTGCCTAGCGTGAGAAAGGTTAAACCCTGTGCACTTTCTGTCCGATCTGACGGCTGATGGGTATCTGCTCAAGATCTGACGGTTCAGATCCATCCTTCTTGTGTGCTTACTCTAGAGGCTAAACTTTGCGCGCCTTCACCAGATCTAATGACTGACGGGTATCTGAGTGAGATCCGATGACTGACGATCTCCTCTTTTGTGCGCTCCTCCTGCTCCTTCCTGGACATAGAAACCAACGGTCCAGATCTCTTCCTCCAGTCGATCTGACGGCAACTGTGCTCCCTCCTGGGATTTTGCACTTTCTTCCTGCACTT
Source organism: Picea glauca (assembly GCA_000966675.3). Taxonomy (NCBI): domain Eukaryota; kingdom Viridiplantae; phylum Streptophyta; class Pinopsida; order Pinales; family Pinaceae; genus Picea; species Picea glauca. The sequence goes on along the minus strand of JZKD02S1652200.1, from coordinate 117,820 downwards.
GGAAGAATTCCAAGTTCTCAAAGGCATCGAACTTTGCTTCATCTCCGCGAACTCCATGACTCTAAGCTTCGCCACGCGTATAAAAATGCTGACTCCTCCTGAGCTTTTACTCTCGAATCCCCAAGGGATTCTTTTGACTTCTGCGCCTCTGTAGAGTCTTCATGCACCCATAGTGTTGTCTCTCATGAGATTCTCAACCGCTCAGACCCCTAAGGGATTTTGTCTTTCTTTCTTCTCCCACAGATGGAGAATGAAATGCCTTCTTGGCTATCCTCTACCTCAAGCAACCTCTTGTTGAGTGCTTCTGGGTATTCAATAACCCAGTGAAGATCCCTCAGTGGATTCTTCCTCAATTCATAGAACTCAAAGAGTTATCTTCTCCTTCTCTGTGCCTGTCTACACAATGTCTCTATGCCCACCTGGCAGAGTGTCTTCCTTCCACAGAACGTTCAACAGTTCTGTCCTCCTATGCACCTATGCACCCGCTCAATGCCCTCCTGGAAAAGCTCTCTCTCAGAATCCTCAGCGATTATGTTTCTTCCTGAACTCACAGCAGAGTTCTATCTTTGTGCACTCCTTGCACTGGCTCAATGCCCACTTGGCAGAGCTTTACAGAACTCCTCAGAGCTCCTGTCTGCAACTGTGTTTCTCATACACAGCCTTGCCTCCAAGGTGTTCAGCAACCTTGAGGTCTTCCTTGAGTTGTTGACTCCAGTTCTTGTGTCGCAACACGTCTTCGTCTGAACCTGTAGAATTCAGAAGTGCAACCTCTGTGCACGGCTATCAGAACCCGTAGTGTTCTGTCACACCCTCCTAGTGTAAATCCTCAAAGACCTTCACCTGAAATCAAACACACTCCTACAAATGCACAACTACAGTATACATCTACAGCATAAAAGAACACTCACGGACATTCACATAACACAAAAATACATGCAGGAAAAATTTCTTCTGTTTATATTAAAAATGGCAAATGCCTGTAATTACAAGGTGTTCTTGAACTCTCTCTAGCTCTACAACTCGCAGACTCTATCCTCTCAACTTACCTCAAAATGAGATATGAAATCTATTTTATCTGAGGGGGCTCTTAGAGAGCTTCCCTCCAATATACCTACCCTATTCAATTACATTGAATAGTTGTCTAGTCCAGCATCTGGATCTAGATCTCAGCCTTACAAACATTTAAGGTTGATCTTATCTACAGCCTGCGCAAAGGCACGGCTCTATGGCTCAACATCTTAAACATTAAATTTACATTCAATTCAAATTTAAATGAGGTTGTTCCTCTCTCTTAGCTTTGAATTCACATGCTCGACGTGGCTAGTTGGCTGGCTAGATGACATGGAGAGATGCTCCTGCATCAAACTCCTCAGCTGCAAAATTCATGAGCTCCTGCTCATGAGCTTCCCCTCTCAGCTGTTGGAAATCCTCTTGGATCCCAAAAAAATATCCATAGCTTCCCATCTTCTCCATTCTACTGCTGCTGCTACTGCTTCCCTTCTGCCCAACCTCTCCTCGCTGGCAGTCTCTGCTAACCTCAACATCAGCCTTTCGATGTCTTCTATCACTGCATCCAGCTGCTCCAGTGGCTGGTCCTATTTTTGCAGTCTTCCCAGCTGCAAATTTTTTTGGCACATGAGCAGATCATCATGATCTCCCATGCCTTCTTCATCAGTCTCCAACTCTACCTGTTGGATGTGCACACTATGCACTTTCACCCTCTCTTCTAGGGCTTCAATCTATCCCCACATATCAGCAAAACAAATGTTGTCTACCTCTTCTCCTTCTCCTATTGCAAACACTCTTGTTGCAGTATTTTCAGCTTCCTGGCTGAAAATATTGAGCCATTCCTCAGAATTCTCATCTTCTTCTTCATCAGCTTAGGAAGCTTCCAAAGTCTGCTCCAATCCCTCTTCTTCCCTAACAGTCACAGCTGACTGTTCTATTGTTGTTGATGCACCTGCAACACAGATTTCTGCCTCCTCCTGGGTAAGTGGTAGGAATACTTCGATCCCTCCAATCATCAGAATATTATCCTGATCTTCCTCCTCTGTCAGCTACATCTACTGATCTAAATTCATCTTTGAGCTCATTTTCTCTGTCATCTCCTCAGGATGATTCCAACTCATATGCTCATCCCTGCCCACCTAGCAATATGGGATGCTTCCGCTTCTCTCCTGGCAGACTATAAGATCAACTGATCTCATATTCATCAGCACTCCTTGTTGAATTGAACTCACCTCCGAGTCCATGATACTTTCAGATAGTATCGAATGTTCATCTCTGCCCACTTGGCAATCTGAGATGCTTCCGCTACCCTCCTGGCAGTCTTTGAGATCTCGCAGTGACCTCATATCATTGCCCAGCTGGCAATGTGAAATTCCCTAGCTGTCCTCATGACAGTCTCTGAGATCCCGCAGCGATCTCATCTCTTTTCCCACGTGGCAATCTAGAATTTTTTCTCTGCCCTCCTGGCAGTGCTTGAGATCTTCAAATGATCCCATTTCATTCTCTTCACCGAGAAATTTTCCAGTCTCTGGTTCACATATTTGAACCATTTCCTCTTCTGGTCCATTGAAGTTTTCAACATATCTCAACCATCTTTTTAACAACCTTCGTTGTCTTCTGACCATCAACTCCTTGACTGGCCATTTTTCTTTCGGCTCCTTCATGGGCCACTCATACACCCATCTCGACCTCTTATCCTGCCACATCTGCAGTTCGATCTTCTCTATGTCTTCCTTTAATTCATAGAGCTATTTATCCATTTCTGCAAGTTTTTCTGCCTTGCTCTTCCTCCTAGCATGCCTATGGTCTTCAGTAACCATGGTGTTGTCTTTGTTTGCTTTCCTAGCAAACCTGCTGCTGTCACTCTGCACCAAGAGTGTTACCAACTTCATCCTATAGTCTCCCTGACTGCCTTCTTTATTGTTGCCTACCTACAACCAATCACCACAGAGTCTCCAGCGCTCTGTCTTCTTTTACCTTCTCGCTTCACCTGAAATATACAAGTGAAGTTCCCACTCTGATACCACTTGACGTGTGTATCAGAGTGCTCTTTACCTCTCCCTGCTTCTTCCTTCCTGAAATATACAGACAAGAATCAGGCTTTGATACCACTTGACGTAGTACACAGAGACGCACTCTATGTCTGCTCACAGGATCGCTCTAAATTCCTCAAGCGAGCCAGATTAGCTCTTTCGATTCCCTGGTGGAATCTCTGATGAAAAACCTGATCCACAGGTCCTTATTTCATCCACACGGCTCTCTGTACTTAACAGTGATCTTCCCCGACTCAGTTCAGGTTTCGGGGTTTCTTGTTCCTCAATGTCAAGAACCTCTTTCCCCGCGATCTCTCGATCACCGATTTGCCAATTTTCTCCTTTCAGCCTTAGCCCCTCCTGGCTATGCCCTGGTCCATGTGACCTCTTTCCATAAGACCGCAGCCTTATATTCCTTCTCGTCGAGGTTTTGGGCTTCAAAATCCCGATGTGATCCAACTCTCATTAGCCCTCCAGGCTAAGCTCTTGGCTCACGTGACCATACCCCTATATGACCGCATCCATACCTCCTCATCGGGGTTTCAGAATTTCCAATGCCAAATTGCATAGGTCCTCAGGACTCGCCATCCCTCAAATCCTGACATGCTCTTTACGCACTAGCTCTCCTGGCTAGGCTCCTGGCCCATATGACCGTTATCCCCATGACCGCAGTCTTACCTCCCGTCGGAATTTCAAGATTTTCAATGCCGCAATGCATTGGCTCGCGAGATTCCCGATCCTTCGAATCCCAATTCTCCGCTATGCTGACAGCTGGCCACTCTACGGTGCTTTCCTCCTTCTTGTCGGGGTTTCAGACTTCACGATTCCGAATTGCATAAACCCCATGTCCATGAGATTCCCGATATCCCGATCCCCGTAACACCGATAGATAACTTTCCTTTCGAGAAATTTCTCGAATGCTCCGATTTCCTCCACGCATCCTTCTCTGATGGACGGTCCTGATCGCTCCTCGCGATTTTCAAGACTTTTGATGTCCCGACTCGTTTGACCTCGAGAACTACGATTTCCCGAGCACCGATATACCGACTCTCTTCGGATTTCTGACACCTGTCTCCCCAAACGGACGGCTCAGATTATACCGGGGTTTTCACTATGGACTTCCCCGATCTCCTGTCCACGGGAATGTCGATATCCCGACTCCCGACACCTTGATCTCCGCCACGTGTCTCCACTAACGGACAGCTCAGATCAGTTCTAGGTAATTTCCCATGGAAATTCCCAATCTCATGTCATCGAGACTTCCGATTCCACGAACGCCGATATCCCGATGGCTGTTGGGACTTCTGCCTGGCGTGAGAAAGGTTAAACCCCGTGCACTTTCTGTCTGATATGATGGCTGACGGGTATCTGCTCAAGATCTGACGGTTCATATCTGTCCTTCTTGTGCACTTACTCCAGAGGCTAAACTCTGCGCGCCTTCACCCGATCTAACGGCTGACGGGTATCTGAGTGAGATCTGACGACTGACGATATCCTCTTATGTGCGCTCCTCCTTCTCCTTCCTGGACGTAGAAACCAATGGTCCAGATCTCTTCCTCCAGTTGATATGACAGCGGCTGTGCTCCCTCCTGAGCTTCTGCACTTTCTTCCTGCACTTGGAAGAATTCCAAGTTCTCAAAGGCCTCAACCTTTGCTTCGTCTCTGCGAACTCCATGACTCTGAGCTTCTCCACGCGTATAAAAACGTTGACTCCTCCTAAGATTTTACTCTCGAATCCTCAAGGGATTCTTTTGACTTCTTCACCTCTGCAGAGTATTCATGCACCCATAGTGTTGTCTCTCCTGAGCTTCTCAACCGCTCAGACCCCTAAGGGATTTTGTCTTTCTTTCTTCTCCCACAGATGGAGAATGAAATTCCTTCCTGGATATCCTCTACCTCAAGCAACCTCTTGCTGAGTGCTTCTGGGTATTCAATAACCCCGCGAAGATCCCTCAGTGGATTCTTCCTCAATTCACAGAACTCAAAGAGTTCTCTTCTCCTTCTCTGTGCCTGTCTGCACAATGTCTCTATGCCCACCTGGCAGAGTATCTTCCTTCCACAGAACGTTCAGCAGTTATTTCCTCCTGTGCACCTATGCACCCGCTCAATGCCCTCCTGGCAGAGCTCTCCCTTAGAATCCTCAGTGATTCTATTTCTTCCTGAACTCACAACAGAGTTCTATCTTTGTGCACTCCTTGCATTGGCTCAATGCTCACCTGGCAGAGCTTTACAAAACTCCTCAGAGCTCTTGTCTGCAACTGTGTTTCTCATACACAACCTTTCCTCCAAGGTGTTCAACAACCTTGAGGTCTTCCCTGAGTTGTAGACTCCAGTTCTTGTGCCGCAGCACATCTTCGTCTGAACCCGCAGAATTCAAAAGTGCAACCTCTATGCACGGCTATCAGAACCCGCAGTGTTCTGTCACACCCTCCTGGTGTGAAGCCTTAAAGACCTTCACTTGAAATCAAACACACTCCTACAAACACACAACTACAATATACATCTACAGCATAAAATAACACTCACAGACATTCACATAACACAGAAATACATGCAGGAAAAACTGCTTTTGTTTATATTAAAAATGGCAAACGCCTGTAATTACAAGGTGTTCTCGAGCTCTCTCTGGCTCTACAACTCGCAGACTCTATCATCTCAACTTACTAAAAAATGATATCTAAAATCTCTTTTACCTGAGGGGGCTCTTAGAGCGCTTCCCTCCAATCTACCTACCCTATTCAATTACATTGAATAGCTGTCTAGTCCAGCATCTGGATCTAGATCTCAGCCTTACAAACATTTAAGGTTGATCTTATCTACAACCTGCGCAAAGGAACGGCTCTATGGCTCAACAACTTAAACATTAAATTTACATTCAATTCAAATTTAAATGAGGTTGTGCCTCTCTCTTAGCTTTGAATGCACGCGCTCGACGTGGCTGGTTGGCTGGCTGGCTGACGTGGAGAGATGCTCCTACATCAAAAAATCTAGTTTTAATTAGTTCTATTGGTTTGTTTTTAGAAGATGTTCGCAACCCTTTAAGAAACTTTTTAACATCTCACATTGTTTGCATGAGGCCATGAAAAACCTCAAGCATGGGGGAGTGGTTGTTGAGACAGTAGTAGTTAGGTTTATTTTCTAATAAAATGGAAGTGGCAACAGAAACGGTGTTTTTCCAGCATGATACTTCAACAAATTCATGTGTTTATTCCTACAGAAATAGTGATTGCTAGCATCTTCTACAGCTTGATACTCAAAGTATGTTAGCCACAAGGAGAATTCGACAAATTCCAGTTTGCAGAAAACACCAGCAACTTCTACAAAGGTGCATCCTACAAAAGTTTCAAAAGCACTAGGTTTGCACTCATCCGACACTCAGGTGATCCGGTACTGGTAATAAGGTGCCAGTAGCTATAATCATATATTCAAGTTTTTCTTCTCAATTTAAATGCTTCAAGCAATAGGACGTATAAACTCAACATTTTTTCATTTTACTAAGGAATTAGACTAATTATGCAGTAAACATATGGTTACTCTCAATTATTGCACGCTCCCTACCATGAACTTTTGCAAGCCCTCTTATACATATGCTCATATATTATCACTGAATTCCTTTGTGAAGTGGTTGTCTCCATGAATGAGCAAAATTCATCCATCATGTCACTCTATTCTGGTACTATCTATTACGGTATTGCAAAAACATGTTCTGATACCAATTACTTATCTGGTACTAATGCCAAAGGATATGATCTTTTTCATGTTTTTAACATTGTTTTCACTTCAGGTAATTAGAGGTATGGGCTAATCTCTTCATTTTCTTTCTAACAAGGATCATTTAAGTCTTGTGTTGAATTTTTTTACTCTCATGTACATCTTCCTCCTACATTTATACACTCAACCTTGAATGAATCATCCTTGCTCTCCTTTAAGAAGATATTTTCACATTTAGCTCTATAGGATAATGGGTGCACTTGTCTTATTACCTCATCATTTTGAAGAAGTGATTGCTAATTGAAATATCCATTGAAAAGTGGTAACACCATTATGTCAAATGCCAACCTAGTTGATTCAAACAAGTTTTTATCCAATTTTATCTTTACAAGTTTTTCTTGGGAGGTATTGATGAAAACCTCATGTAGTGGACCACCCTTGCAAAACCGCAATGAACTTTCATGAGAACCCTAATAGGATTAACTAGGGGGGCCTCTTAGTCAATATCCAAGATGTTACATTATACATTGAATAGTTGATATTTAAGTTGAATGTGGATGATGTCACCCTTGGGATAATTGAAAACAATTAATTATGTGCCTAATAACTCTAAAACACTCTCATACCACCTGCCTTCCTTATACTCTAAAACTATCAATGAACAGTATACATCATTCTAAATCTTTTGAGTAATATAATAAAAAGGAAGTATTAGGAAGTACAAGTAAACCTGTCGAGGTACTGAACATGCCTACTGGAAGCGGGGCTATGCTTGTATGGTACTAACATAAACCCGTCAGGGTACTGAATAGGCATGCTGGCAGCGAGGCTATGCCAGGTAAAGGGAGTTGAAAAACATAAAGTGGCACACTTAAAACTGAACATAAACCCTTGGGTCTCATTCTAAAGCAATCATTATCAAATCAAGGCTAGGAGATGACCTTTATATCTCTCGGATGATGTTCTTAAGAACCTTCAAGTATCCACTTTAGAGTTCTATCTCCAGGGATGATTTTAAGGATGGAAATTTATTTTAAAATGTAGAAACCTTGGCGAATCTTACTAATCCTTCATATGCGAACTATAAATGATTGGCGATATTTTTGTAAAAATATTCAAATTTCTAAGGATTTTATATAGTTTTTATAAAATTTTGGCGATTTTTAAGGTAAAATAATTTTATCCTATAGAATTTGGGCGAATCATTTTTAAAATAGCGAATCTCGTTTTTGGAAAAACCATGGAAAATTAGCCCATGAGTGAAATTTAGCCCCTAAAATCATCCCTGTCTATCTCTTAAAATAAATAGGTTTTCATGAGAAGTGGGACCCTTAGTATATGTAATTCACCTTACCTAAGCAAGAAGAGATTCATCTCTAAAAACTTGGATCAGAAACAAGTTAATCATCTTGGGATGTATTCCTTTATGTGTTCCTCTCTTCAAATGATATCTAAACTATGCTTATATCACTTTTGTTTTAAAGGTAATCTAGCCAAGGGGGCTTATTAGTCAAATTCATTTTGAAAACTCTTGGCCACTATCCTATAATCATATTAGATTCACATCCAACCCTTTCTCTTAACTTTGATCCACAACAGATTGGATAAGGCTTAACGAAAAATCACTAAAAGATCTAATATATTACTCATGACTCCACTCTTTCGTCATAACTACTTTTCCATTGGTAACAATGTGAAGCATAGGCCAGGAATTGTATATGTATGACAGGAACTTAAGAAGTTCAAGAAAGGTGAAACTTCAGGGAATGCTTGATCGATTGAAAAGTATCATCAATTTTGAAATTTTGAAGATCATTGTTGCATGAGGACATGCAATGACTTAAGCGTGGGGGAATGTTCAGTCTCCATTTTGACACTTATAATACCCTCTATTACCCCCTATATGAACCTATTTTACCTATGGTATGAGTATAAACTTGATTGTTGCCTCCATAAATACAATTAATGACCTTGTTCATGTGCATAGAGAGGTAACGTATGATTAAGGAATATTTTGTTTAATTTTCTTGAGTTAATTCGATTAAAATGGTTGATTTTGCATAATCATAATCATTTGATCTTAATAAGCATTGATATGGTACCAAAAAAACAACATAACGTTGATCTGGTAACAATAGAACTGCATAATATTGATCCGGTACTGCCCTGTGCTATTCCGGTACCAGCTTGTGCTATTTTGGTACCAGTGTGACTGTGTTATTCTAGTACCAGTGTGATTGTGCTATTCCGGTACCAAACGACTGTGTGTATTCCAGTACCAATTGCTATTTCTAGAAATCCTTTGTTGGACGAGTTTGTTGTTTCCAAGAAATTAGTTGGATCGAAGTCTCCAAATTGGTTTTGAGATCACGATAGACTTCATCACTCATGCACTTTGTGTCATGAGGATGAAGTCCATTCCTAAAGATTCAATATGTATTTCCAATTGTAATATTTTAAAATTGTTTCATAATTATCCTTAGCTCTTGATAGTAACGACTTACCTTCTTTATAAGGGATGATGTATAGGTGATAGAGCACATGAATGATGAATGGAATGAAGCAAGTCATAAGAACCATATGGTGCATATTGTTTTGATGTATGAGATGATGAGTTGTTGATTCGATTTACCATTTGAATAAATACAAACGATCTGTTATCCAATTTATGGGTATGATTAGAATTCTTTAGTCTGTTATCTTCTTAGAGCTTCCATCAGGGATGATTTTAAGGATGGAAATTTATTTTAAAATGTAGAAACCTTGGCGAATCTTACTAATCCTTCATATGCGAACTATAAATGATTGGCGATATTTTTGTAAAAATATTCAAATTTCTAAGGATTTTATATAGTTTTTATAAAATTTTGGCGATTTTTAAGGTAAAATAATTTTATCCTATAGAATTTGGGCGAATCATTTTTAAAATAGCGAATCTCATTTTTGGAAAAACCATGGAAAATTAGCCCATGAGTGAAATTTAGCCCCTAAAATCATCCCTGGCTTCCATGTTGGAATCGGGAAGGGCCCACCGTTCTGATATGGTAAGCTTAATGTAAAATATATCTCATCTTTCTATTCATGTACATGTTTGTTTTATTCTAGTACTCAATTGTGTGTGTCCTGTACCTTTTATTTTGATTTCTTGTTTGAGTTAAACTATGAATTCATAAAGTATACCTATTGTGTTTGATCTGTATAATTGTTAGATCTTTTGAGTAAATTGTGAATGGGATTGTATTAGTGTAAGTTTGATAAGTATGGTGCACCAAATCTTTAGTAATTTTACTTAGTTTCATAAACAGTAATTTGTGTTGAGATAGTTGTAGAGATTTATAAACTTTTGCATTCCTGAAACTATGTTCTTTATAGAGACTTTCATAATTTACTTTGAAATTTAAAGTGTGTTAATACAGGAACAATTAAGATCCCATCATTCACCCTACATGGACTATTAAATGGAGAATCTTAATACACCTAATGTTTCCTGCGTAGGAACAAAGAGGTTCTTCTAGAATTGATTAAGTTATGAGTGATTGCCTTTTAAATGCTATGTGCAAAAAGTTTATCACTATTTTTTATTGTTACAGGAAACAAGATCTGAGTTCGTCTCTTCATTTCATGAGCCTCTAATGAACATATTTGTCACCTAAGAAAGAACCTTTTGCTTAATTGTTTGCTTGAGAGGTTTTATTATCAGTTTTCTCTTCTAAGTTTGAAGTTGTGTGAAGCATTTGGATATTCTAAAATAGAGTGTTAGTTGTTGTTAAGAGTAGTAGCTACAGATAATTATGTCAAATTCCATCTTTCCACTTCATGAGCTTGTAAATGGACAAGGCATTATCTGAGCAAAATATTTTGAGTACATGATTGCAAGTTTTTCTTTTTAATTTCTGAATTGTGTGAAGAGTGTTATCTTTAAAAATAGAGTGTTTTGTTATTGTTGGTTTTCTTATCTAAGCTATACTAAACAGACATAGGAACCTATCTGTTATCGGCACATATGGTGCAACAACTCTAATGATTACAAATCCCGGTTGATAATTTATGTTTGGTAATATATTATGCAAATAATTGTACCAACAATGTTTGAGCATGAAAGAATTTTCAGGAGTATCATGGCCTAGCCTGTTGAAGGCTGGGAATGTTACAAAGATGGTTTCAGATGTAAGTAAAGCGTCTAAAGAGTGGCATGTCCCGGTTGGTGTGAGGCTGGGGATGTTACAAATTCATACCAATTTCTAACATCCCCGGCCTCACACCGGCCAGGACATACCACTCCTCAGACACTTTACTTAGCTTTGAAACCGTATTTGTAACATTCTCATCCTTCAACAGGCTAGGCCATGCTACTCCTGAACACTCTTTCATGCACAGAGACCAATTTGTAATGTCCCCAACCATTCATGTCGGGCCACACTACATCGGAGAACACATCCGTTCTTTGTTTGGAACGTATTGTAACATACTTAGCATCCTAACTAAGTTATGTCTCATATAATTTTCTAACTGCATGCAATTAAAACATATGCACACACAGAACTCTTGTGGAAGCTTAATATATATAAAACATGAACAGACAAATACGCTATGTAAATGCATGAATTCACACTGAAATAGAAGTAAACATATACAGGCAGCATATACATGCAATATCCATAAGCATACAGACAACTATAATCACACATAGGATAAACCCATAAAAATAACACATGAATAACAATGCATCATGTAAATTAATCACACAATTGACATTTATCTTTGTGATAATATCACCAAATGCGTGTAGACCTTCCACGAACCTCCCAGGCTTAGACCACATTGTTCATCACTCTCAACAGTGAGTCACCCCCGAGATGGGACTAAACTCCACCCAGGTAAAGGGGTTCCTAACCAGGCTAAAGGCTCATGAAAAATAGGAAAGACTCGGTCTCAGGTGCTCACTCACTAATAGCCTACAATCCCTCATTCCCCACATGCCTGTCCCACCCAAGGAAGTGTGCCCCTTCTCTTCTCAATAGTCCCTCGACTGCCCCACTTCCCTTCCATGGATTTAGCAACAGGCCGGATTGAAAGTCTCAGAGCCCTGCAGCTGTAGTTCATCACCTTTGGGAAATCAATCTCCAACAATTCTCTCACCCAAAGAATTTCTCACGGACCTGACAACCCGCCTCTTCAATATCCCACAAGCCTGACAACCTGCTTCTTCAATCCCGCTCCCAAGCTAACAGCTACCTAACAAAAGGCTCTAGATACGGGTTCAGGTAAAGTCATGAAGATACAAATGATAGCTCAATGGCTGCCAATCCTCCTTGATGATTGACTGTATATCTTAGTGATGGATGAATCAGGGGAAAGATGATGGTTTGAATGATGGAGAGTCCCCCGAAATGAACTAAGTCCAACAATATGTATGCACTCCCCCAACTTGACACTTGTCATGTTGGAATCTATTTTGGCCCACTTGGCCCCAACTTAGAACTTAGGATAACACAATTGTCCATACTTTATGATTTAAGAAATATTAATATAATATTCCTTAACTTAGCCCCTTCCCTTTCCCTAACTAGTGGAGTTTAGTCCCCCATATCTTTTATAATGGTCGGTCTGTGTGCAACAATGTATTTTATATTAAATATGAGAAATGTAAGAAAATAGGCGCATTGGCCTTTAACATCTAGGCTCTCCGGCCTAATCAAAACATAAGAATCCTAGCTTATAATACTGGTTCACCAACCTATAAAACATATCAGATACACAAGACTCCCCGGCCTCTACATCACGCGCACTTAAGATGTTGCGGGCGGTATCCTGGAATGTGCACACTTCCTCATTTTACTGCGCAGTACATGTGTGCACTATGCCATGAAATGTCCATACCAAAATGATATCAAATCAGCTCACCAGCTTATGTACATTTGTTTTTACATTTTCAATTGGGTTCGGCCTTAGGGATATTACAATTTTGTAACATCCCTGGCCTCACACCGACCGGGACATGCCACTCCTCAGACGCTTTACTTAGCTCTTAAACTATCTTTGTAACATTCTTAGCCTTCAATAGGCAAGGCCATGCTACTCCTTAACACTCTTTCATGCTCAGATACCAATTTGTAACGTCCCCGACCATTCATGTCGGGCCACGCTACACCAAAAAACACATCCGTTCTCTGTGTGAAACGTACTGTAACATACTCAACATCCTAACTAAGTTATGTCTCATATAATTTTATAACTGCATGCAATTAAAACATATGCACACACATAACTCTTGCGGAAGATTAATATATATAAAACGTGAACAGACAAATATGTTATGTAAATACATGAATTCACACTAAAATAGTAGTAGACATATACAAGCAGCATATACATGCAATACCCATAAGCATACAGACAGTTATAATCACGCATAGGATAAACCCATAAAAATAACATGTGAATAACAATGCAGCATGTAAATTAATCACACAATTGACACTTATCTTTGTGAGAATATCACCAATTGCGTGTAGACCTTCCATAAACCTCCCAGCCTTAGACCACACTATTCATCACTCTCAACAGTGATTCACCCCTGAGCTAGGACTAAAATCCACCCGGGTAAAGGGGTTCCTAACTAGGCTAAAGGCTCATGGACAACAGGAAAGAATCAGTCTCAGGTGCTCACTGAACTACTAGCCTACAATCCCTCATTCACCACATGCCTATCCCACCCAAGGAAGTGTTCCTGTTCTCTGCTCAATAGTCCCTCGGGTGCCCCACTTCCTTTCGAGGGCTTCAGCAACAAGCCGAATAGGAAGTCTCAAATCCCTGCAACTATAGTTCATCACCTTCGGGAAATCGATCCCCAACAATTCTCTCACCCAGAGAATTTATCACGGACCTAACAACCCACCTCTTCAATATCCCATGGGCCTGACAACTCACTTCTTCAATCCTTATCCCAAGCTAATAGCTACCCAACATAAGGCTCTAGATACAGGTTCAAGTAAAGTCATGAAGATACAAATGATAGCTCAATGGCTTCCAATCCTCCTGGATGATTGACTATAAATCTCAGTGATGAATGAATTAGGGGAAATATGATGGTCTGAATGATGGAGAGTCCCCCGAAATGAACTAATTGCAACAATATGTATGCATTCCCCCAACTTGACACTTGTCATGTTAGAAGCTACTTTGGCCCACTTGGCCCCAACTTAAAACTTATGATAACACAATTATCCATACTTTATGATTTAAGAAATATTAATAAAATATTCCTTAACTTAGCCCCTTCCCTTTCCCTAACTAGTGGAGTTTATTCCCCCATCTCTTTTATCGTGGAAGATTTGCACGCAACGATGTATTTTATATTAAATATGAGATATGTACAAAAATAGGCGCACTGGACTTTAACATCTAGGATCTTTGGCCTAATCAAAACATAAGAATCCTATCTTATAATACTGGCTCACCAACCTATAAAACATATCAGATACACAAGGCCCCCTGGCCTCTACATCATGCGCACTTAAGATGTTGTGTGTGGTATCCCAGATAGTGCAAACTTCCTCATTTTACTGCGCAGTACATGTGCACCCTATGCCATGAAATGTGCATACCAAAATGATATCAAATCAGCTCACGAGCTTATGTACATTTGTATTTACATTTGCAATTGGGTTCGTCCTTAGGTATATTACAATCCCCTCCCCTTATTTATGCATTGTCCTTAGTGCATCTTGTACCCATGTAAAACTAAATTTCAAAATCCTCAAAAAGATGTGGGTATTCTGCCCGCATTGCATCCTCATGCTCCCAAGTAGCATCCTCAGGACCATACCAGGTCCACTGGACCTTTACAAGCCCTGTGGCTCAATTCCAGAGCTGTTTGATTTTCCGGTCTAGAATGTGCACCAGACGCACTTGAAAAGCAACTTCTTGCTCCACCTGAATCACATTCCAATCAATAACATGATTAACATCATGTATATATTTCTTTAGCAAGGACACATAGAATACATTATGAACAGACATAGATGTAGGAAATGCAATCATATAAGCTACTAGACCAATCCTCTCTAGGATTTCAAACATCCCACAATAGCGAGCTGCCAACTTTGAACAATTTCCCAACTTTAGGGAACTTTTGTTGGCTTTCACTTTCAAGAATACATGTTCACCCACTTTAAATTCTCCGTGAGTTCTTCTCTTATCAGCATAGTTTTTCTGCCTGTCTTGGGAACTTTAAATTTTGTTTTATTTTCAACATTTTTTCTTCCATCTCCCTAAGCAATTCTGGCCCAACCACTACTTTATCTGCTAGGTTATCCTAGCTTACTGGTGTGTTGCACTTTCTACCATAAAGTGCCTCAAATGGGATCATCTTTAGAGACGCTTGGTACCCATTGTTATAAGTGAACTCTACCAAGTGTAGGTAGTCTTCCCATTTTGATGGTTTATCCATCACATACATCCTCAACATATCCTCAATCACCTGATTCACCCTCTCTGTTTGTCCATCTGTTTCTAGATGATAAGTTGTACTAAATTTCAAATTTGTTCCAAATCCATTAAATAATCCCTTCCAAAATTTTGAGGTAATTTTTGTCTCTCTTTCAGACACAATTATCTTGGGTATGTCATGTAACCTAGCAATTTCCATCATATAAACATCAACAATGTTCATTGCCTTGTGAGTGAGCTTAACCGGAATAAAATGGGCAGCTTTAGTAAGATTATCCACCACTAATATGATAGAATCATGTTGCTTGTTTGTTCTGGGCCGTTTGCCAATGAAATCCATGGTTACAACTTCCCATTTCCACTCAGGAATGGGTAATGGTTGTAGCAAACCAGCTGGGTGTCTATGATCAACCTTTACTTTTTGACATTCCAAACATCTGGAAATAAAATCAGCAACCTCTTTCTTCATGCCTGGCCAACAATATTGGCTCTTGATAGCTGCAATAGTTTTCTGATATCCTAGGTGCCCAGCATAAGGCACATTATGCATTTCTCTCAATATCATATTTTTCAATTCCTGAGAATTTGGTACATAAATTCTTCCCCTGTATATGAGAATTCCATCCTCATCTAGCTTGTATTTTTCAATTTTCTGCTGCAAATTACCTTGCTGTAATTTTGCCACTAAATCTTTGTATTGTCAATCTGATTTGGCAGTCTCTATAATTCCGTGTTTCAAATCTGATTGATACATGCTAATGGTTGTATCATGCATTTCATGCACTCTTATGTTGAGTGCATCATCCACTTTGTTCTCTTTCCCTTTGATATGCTTTATATTGAAGTCATATTCGCTTAGAAATTATAACCATCTGCTTTGCCTAGCATTAAAGGTGGCTAATCAAACAAATATTTCAGACCATTGTGCTCTATCCTCATCTCAAATATTTTCCACATGAGATAGTTTGTCCATTTCCTCAAGGCATGTACTATGGTTGCCAACTCCAAATCATGAGTGGCATAGTTTCTTTCATGCTCCTTTAACTTCCTTGACTCATAACATATAACAAACCCATTTTGACTGAGGACTCCACCAAGTCCCTCTTTACATGCATCTGTTCATACAATGAAGTCTTCATTTGGGTCTGTTATCCTTAATATTGGAGAACTTGTTAATAGTTGTTTCAAGTGTTGGAAACTCTTTTCACAATCCAATGTCCACTGAAACTTCACACCCTTTCTTTGCAATGAAGTGATTGGGTGTTCAATCTTTAAAAATCCTTCTATAAATCTCCTGTAGTATCCTACAAGGGCCATGAATGATCTCACCTCTATCACATTCTTTGGCACTGGCCATTCTCTAATGTCTTCTATCTTCTTAAGGTCCACTGCTATCCCATCCTTTGAAATGATGTGCCCTAAATAGTGAATTTACTTCTGGTAAAATGAGCACTTGCTCAATTTGGCATACAATTCATGCTCCCTTAATACTTGAAAAACCATCCTCAAATGATGTTCATTCTCTTCTTTTGACTTGGATTATATGAGAATGTCATCCAAAAAGACAATGACAAACTTGTCTAAATATTCTCAGAAAACACCATTCATTAAGCACATGAAAACAACTGGTGCATTTGACAACCCAAACGGCACCACTGAGAACTCATAATGACCATAGCTTGTCCTGAAAGCAGTCTTGTTGATATCTTCCACTTTAATCCTTACTTGATGGTATCCTGACCTGGGATCTATCTTTGAAAAGATCTTTCCATCCTTCAATTGATCAAAAAGATCATCAATCCTTGGAAGAAGATACTTGTTCTTTACAATCACTTTATTCAACTGTCTGAAATCAATGCACAATCTTAATGTTCCATCTTTCTTCTTCACAAACAAGACTAGGGCACCCCAAGGTGACACACTTGGGCATATATACCCCTTCTTCAGAAGCTCTTCAAGTTGCATTTGCAACTCCTTCAACCTTGGTGTACTCATTTTGTAAGGAGTCTTTGAAACTGGAGCTACTCCAGGCATTAGATTTATAGAGAAATCAATGTCCCTCCTTGGGGGTAGTCCTGGTACCTCCTTGAACACATCTTCAAAATCTTCCAGGACTGCATAATCTTCCAAATTTTCCACCTTATCTCTAGGTGCTCCGGGGGTAGTCCTGGTACCTCCTTGAACACATCTTCAAAATCTTCCAGGACTGCATAATCTTCCAAATTTGCCACCTTATCTCTAGGTGCTCCGCCAAATGAGCTGCAATTATTTGACACCCTTTTCTGTAACATTTATCCAACTGTAATGATGAAATCTCTCTGATGGCTACTGCCCTGGGAATTCCCTGCACTTTCCTTAGCTTCCATTCCTCATCCAAGCAAGTAAATGCTTTGTTATGGTAGTCTAGGATGGCATGTTTTTGGTCCAACCAATCCATCCCAATTAGACAATCATAGGAACCTAAAGGCAAGATGTTCAAATCTGCCAGGGTGTTTAGTCCATTCATGTCAATAAAACATGACTTAACCATCTCATTAACTTTTATTTTGGCCCCTGTATCAAGCTACGCCAACCAAGATTTCCCATGCTTTCTTCTTGGCAAATGCAAAATTTCCACCACCTTAGGATCTATATAACTATGACTAGCTCCTGAATCAATTAAAATAGCAATGGTTTGGTTGTTGATCATACCTTCCACTTCAATCATATGTGACTGATATTATGCTTGCTTGTTGTCCAGGGCTACATAGATCCTGGGTATCTTTCTACCCATGTCCTCCACTGTTTCAACTTGTTGTACATTATGAATAGCCCTTCCTTTTTCACGTATTTGAGGACAATCTATGAACATATGATCTCCTTTACAACCCCAACATTGAATGGGTGGTTTCCTTGGCCTTTGAATCCCCGTGTCAAACGTTCTTGGTTGTTTAGGAATTTTCTATCCCTGTGGATTATTTCTGAAGAATGGTGGCTTAGCTCCCTTCTTCCTCTGATCCATATTGAATTTCGTTTTGTCTTCCCAAGCCTTTTGAAAAGTTGGCCTTGCTTTCTGCTGATCATATAGGCATTTAGCTCGCCTTATGGTCTCTTCTAATGTCTTGGGATCATCATACTGTATTTTGTCACTAATGAATGATGGCAATCACTCAAATACCTTTGAATTTTGACTGTCTCATCCTTGATGAAAGAGACATACTTCAGCAATTCTAGAAACCTTCTGTCATATTCTTCAATTGTCATACTCCCAAGCTTGAGTTCAAAGAACTCTTTCATTTTCTTGTCATAGTATCTCTTAGTCAAGTATTTCTTCTCAAAATACTTTTTGAATTTTATCCAAGTAACACTTTTCTCTTTGATGTGTTGCACCTGCACAAGCTAATCCCACCACATGGATGCCTTTCCTTTGAGTTGATAGATGGAAATTCTACCCTCTGCATGAGAGGAATAATTATGCAATTGAAAATACTTTCTCATGCCCAACAACCACGTCTTTGCATATTCATCTTTCTTGTGCTCATCATCAAATGTAGGAGGTTTGATTTTGTTCATGTCTCCTCGTAGTTCATCCACCCCAAACCTCTCATACTTTCTAACAAGGGATGGACTTGAGCTGCTGTGTGATCTCTTATTGGAATTCCTCAGGGAGTGGTGGTGATTCTTGCTAACACTTCTTGTTTTTCTTTTCTCATCATGAGACTTGTGACTTCCCGATTTGCTCGAGCCACTCTCCTTATCCAATTTCTTTTCTATTATGTTCAAGCTCTCCAATAAATTCATGTTGAAGTCATCCTGTTGCTCCTTGGATCTCATAATCCTTTAATTATCAGCTTTATGGATTTGAACATCCTTCTGTAAATTTTTAATGGTCTCTGCCATATTTATGTTTTCGTCCCTTTCTTCACCATGTCCATTGGAGTTTGTTCCTTCCATGCTCAAATGGACATCCATCCCTCTAACTTCATATTCCTGGATGTAATTTCCTGGTGCTTCTTCCATTACTCTGGACTCTAAACTAATCTTGATCTTATCTAGTTGTTTTTAACTCAACAAAATGTGCAACCAACAAAACTAGCCAGACTGACTGTTTCAGCAATTTTATGAAAAATATGAACCATTTTGGTTCAATAATTTATCATAATCCTTTCTTATGATTTCCTAAAACATTGAATTCCCAATCAATTTTCTGAGTGGATAATTATATTCCACTATCCAATACCTTTCCAACACCTGCTCACATGCTCAATTCCAAGTCTTGAGCAGAAAGTTATGGCTTCATGGAGCTAGTTGGGGTCTTATAATTTACCCTTCATTGTTTATGTTGTTCTTCCCCCTTCAAACAACTTCGCGTGCATAAGTTTCCATATATGCTCCCATATTTTCCATGCGCTGCAACATCACAGTTAAATCATGCTTCGTGCACTTTAAAACCATTATGTATCACTTCTTTTCCGCGCCAATAACATGCATGCACTTTTGTGTCATGCACCAATAACTACCGCTCGCAGTTTTGGTTCTTGCACTATTACTCGTTGCGCGCATTTTTTGTATCGCGCACTGATATTCCACATGCATTTCTCTCTATGCATTGCACCATGCCAAAGTTCAATATGCCCCCACCGTGCATCAATACTCTATGCGCACCATACTAAACAATCGTGCGACAACATATACCCATATTGTGCGTGCACCAACCAAACTCCTCTGCGCTCTGCCAATACTGCATGCACCTTGTGCGCCCTAATTGTGTGCGTGTACACCGCACGCACCTTCTTATGCATGTGCAATCCGGGCAATGCCAAATTTAGTGTGCGCATGCGCACAACATATTCTTTTGTGTGGTGCCACAATTTATCATGCGCACCTGCACACTTACATTTTCCGCACGGTACCTGCATGCTAACATTTTCCGCTCCATCTGTCATGGCTTCACTGTAACTTCAAATTCGACCAATTCTAGGTTCGAATTTTCCAGGACAGATATTAAATCAGTAATATCTCATCACTTGGTTGAATTACTCCATTTTCTCTTGAAATCACCCACAGAAATTGGGGTTTTTCCCCATTTCCACCCAATAGTTGTTACTTTTTTCCCATGGACGCTCTACAACTGAAATTTGGCTACTTCAAATTAAATCCTCTATGACATTTTTCTTCAACTCAACTTTCTCGGCCCATTCAGGCTCAGTGTTGAAAACTGAAGCTCTGATACCAATACAAATTTGTAACATCCCCAGCCTCACACTGAACGGGACATGCCACTCCTCATACGCTTTACTTAGCTCTAAAACCGTCTTTGTAACATTCCCAACCTTCAAAAGGCCAGGCCATGCTACTCCTGAACACTCTTTCATGCTCAGATACTAATTTGTAACATCCTCGACCATTCATGTCAAGCCACGCTACACCAGAGAACACATCTGTTCTCTGTGCGGAACGTACTATAACATACTTAGCATCCTAACTAAGTTATGTCACATATAATTTTCTAACTGCATGCAATTGAAACATATGCACACACATAACTCTTGTGGAAGCTTAATATATATAAAATGTGAACAAACAAATAAGCTATGTAAATGCATGGACTCACACTGAAAAATCAGTAACATATACATTCAACATATACATCCAATACCGATAAGAATAAAGACAACTATAATCATGCATAGGATAAACCCATAAAAGTAACACGTGAATAACAATGAAGCATGTAAATTAATCACACAATTGACACTTATCTTTGTGATAATATAACCAACTATGTGAAGACCTTCCATGAACCTCCCAACCTTAGACCACATTGTTCATCACTCTCAACAGTGAGTCAACCCCAAGTTGAGACTAAACTCCACTTGGGTAAAGGGGTTCCTAACCAGGCTAAAGGCTCATGAACAACAGGAAAGACTCCATCTCAGGTGCTCACTCAACTAACAGCCTACAGTCCCTCATTCCCCACATGCCTATCCCACCCAAGGAAGTGTGCCCCTTCTCTGCTCAACAGTCCCTCGGCTGCCCCACTTCCCTTCGAGGGCTTCAACAACAAGTTGAATAGGAAGTCTCAGATCCCTACAGTTGTAGCTCAACACCTTTGGGAAATCAATCCCCAACAATTCTCTCACCCAGAGAATTGCTCAAGGGCCTGACAACCCGCCTCTTCAATATCCCACGGGCCTAAAAACCCGCTTCTTCAATCTCGCTCCCAAGCTAACAGCTACCCAACAGAAAGCTATGGATATGGGTTTAGGTAAATTCATGAATATACAAATGATAGCTCAATGGATGCCAATACTCCTGGATGATTGACTGCATATCTCAGTGATGGATGAATCAGGGGAAAGATGATTGTCCGAATGATGGCGAGTCCCCTGAAATGAACTAAGTCCAACAATATGTATGCATGCCCCCAACTTGACACTTGTCATGTTGGAAGCTACTTTGGCCCACTTGACCCCAACTTAGAACATAGGATAACATAATTATCCTAAGAAATATTAATATAATATTCCTTAACTTAGCCCCTTCCCTTTCCCTAACTATTGGAGTTTAGTTCCCCATCTCTTTTATCGTGGTCGGTCTGTGCGCAACGATGTATTTTATATTAAATATGAGATATGTACGAAAATAGGCACACTGGCCTTTAACATCTAGGCTCTCCGACCTAATCAAAACATAAGAATCCTAGCTTATAATATTGGCTCACCAGCCTATAAATCATATCATATACACAAGGTTCCCTAGCCTCTACATCGTGCGCACTTAAGATGTTGCGTGCGGTATCCCGGAATGTGCACACTTCCTCATTTTACTGTGCAGTACATGCATGCACTATGCCATGAAATGTGCATACCAAAATGATATCAAATCAGCTGACCAGCTTATGTATATTTGTATTTACATTTGCAATTGGGTTCGGCCTTAGGGATATTACAATCCCCTCCCCTTATTTATGCATTGTCCTCAGTGCATCATGTACCCATGTACAACTAAATTTCAAAATCCTCAAAAGGATGTGGGTATTCTGCCCGCATTCCATCCTCATGCTCCCAAGTAGCGTCCTCAGGACCATACCAGGTCCATTGGACCTTTAAAATACCTATGGCTCCATTCCATATCTGTTTGATTTTCTGGTCTAGAATGTGCACCGGACGCACTTGAAAATCACCTTCTTGCTCCACCTGAATCACATTCCAATCAATAACATGATTAGCATCAGGTATATATTTCTTTAGAAAAGATACATGGAATACATTATGAACAGACATAGATGCAGGCAATGCAATCATATAGGCTACTGGACAAATCCTTTCTAGGATTTCAAATGGCTCACAATAGCGAGCTGCCAACTTTGAACAATTTCCCAACTTTAGGGAACTTATGTTGGCTTTCACTTTCAAGAATACATGGTCACCCACTTTAAATTCCCTGTGAGTTCTTCCCTTATCAACATAGTTTTTCTTCCTTTCTTGGGCAACCTTTAAATTTTGTTTTATTTTCAACATGTTCTCTTCCATTTCCCTGAGCAATTTTGGCCCAACCACTACTCTATCTATTGGGTTATCCTAGCTTACCAGTGTGTTGCACCTTCTGCCATAAAGTGCCTCAAATGGGCTCATATTTAGAGATGCTTGGTACCCATTATTATAAGAGAACTCTACCAAGTGTAGGTAGTCTTCCCATTTTTATGGTTTATCCATCACATACATCTTCAACATATCCTCAATCACCCGATTCACCCTTTATGTTTGTCCATCTGCTTCTAGATGATAAGCTATACTAAATTTCAAATTTGTTCCAAATCCATTAGATAATCCCTTTCAAAGTTTTGAGGTAAATTTTGGATCTCTGTCAGACACAATTGTCTTGGGTATGCCATGTAAGCTAGCAATTTCCCTCATATAAACATCAACAATGTTTGCTTCCTTGTGAGTGAGCTTAACTGGAATAAAATGGGCAGATTTAGTAAGCTTATCCACCACTACCATGATAGAATCATGTTGTTTGTTAGTTCTGGGCAGTTTGGTAATGAAATCCATGGTTACAACTTCCCATTTCCACTCAAGAATGGGTAATGGTTGTAGCAAACCAACTGGGTGTCTATGCTCAGCCTTTACTTTTTGACATTCCAAACATCTAGCAATAAAATTAGCAACCTCTTTCTTCATGCCTGGCCAATAATATTGGCTCTTGACAGCTGCAATAGTTTTTTGATATCCCGGTTGCCTAGCATAACGCACATTATGTCTCAATATCATATTTTTCAATTCCTGAGAATTTGGTACATAAATTATGCCCCTGTATATGAGAATTCCATCCTCATCTAGCTTGTATTTTTCAATTTTCTGTTGCAAATTACCTCGTTGTAATTTTGTCACTAAATACTTGTATTGTAAATCTGATTTGACAGACTCTATAATTTTGTGTTTCAAATTTGATTGATACATGTTAATGGATGTAGCATGCATTTCATGCACTCTTCTGCTAAGTGCATCAACCACTTTGTTCTCTTTCCCCTTGATATGCTTTATATCGAAGTCATATTCGCTTAGAAATTCTAATCATCTGCTTTGCCTAGCATTTAAAGTTGGCTGATTAAACAAATATTCCAGACCATTGTGGTATGTCCTCATCTCAATTCCTCTGTGAAATTTTGCTTCAAATCAACTTTCTCAGCCCATTCAGGCTCAGTGTTGAAAACTGAAGCTTTGATACCAATACCATTTTGTAATATCCCCGACCTCACACCGGCCGAGACATGGCACTCCTCAGACACTTTACTTAGCTCTGAAACCGTCTTTGTAACATTCCCAGCCTTCGAAAGGCTAGGCTATGCTACTCCTTAACACTCTATCATGCTCATATACCAATTTGTAACGTCCCCGACCATTCATGTCAGGCCACGCTACACTGAAGAACACATTTGTTCTCTGTGCGGAACGTACTGTAACATACTTAGCATCCTAACTAAGTTATGTCACATATAATTTTCTAACTGCATGCAATTAAAACATATGAACACACTGAATTCTTGCGGAAGCTTAATATATATAAAATGTGAACAAAAAAATACGCTATGTAAATGCATGGATTCACACTGAAAAAGAAGTAACATATACATGCAATACCTATAAGCATACAGACAGTTATAATCACGCATAGGATAAACCCATAAAAATAACACGTGAATAACAATGCAGAGTGTAAATTAATCACACAATTGACATTTATCTTTGTGAGAATATCACCAACTGCGTGCAAACCTTCCACGAACCTCCCAGCCTTAGACCACACTGTTCATGACTCTCAACATTGAGTCACCCCCGAGCTAGGACTAAACTCCACCCGAGTAAAGGGGTTCCTAACTAGGCTAAAGGCTCATGAACCATAGGAAACACTCTATCTCAGGTGCTCACTCAACTAACAGTCTACAGTCCCTCATTCCCCACATACCTGTCCCACCCAAGGAAGTGTGCCCCTTCTATGCTCAACAGTCCCTCAGTTTCCCCAATTCCCTTCGAGGGCTTCAACAATAGGTCAGATAGGAAATCTCAGAGCCCTACAACTGTACTTCATCACCTTCGTGAAATCAATCCCCAACAATTCTCTCACCCAGAGAATTGTTCATGGGCCTGAAAACCTACCTCTTCAATATCCCACGGGCTTGACAACCCGCTTCTTCAATCCCACTCCCAAGCTCACACCTACCCAACAGAAGGCTCTAAATATGGGTTCAGGTAAAGTCATGAAGATACAAATGATAGATCAATGGCTGCCAATACTCCTGGATGATTTACTGTATATCTCAGTGATGGATGAATCAGGGGAAAGATGATCGTCTGAATGATGGAGATTCCCCCAAAATGAACTAAGTCCAACAATATGTATGCATGCCCCCAACTTGACACTTATCATGTTGGAAGCTACTTTGGCCCACTTGGCCCCAACTTAGAACTTAGGATAGCATAATTATCCATACTTTATGATTTAAGAAATATTAATATAATATTCCTTAACTTAGCCCCTTCCCTTTCCCTAACTAGTGGAGTTTAGTCCCCCATATCTTTTATCGTGGCTAGTCTGCGCGCAGCGATGTATTTTATATTAAATATGAGATATGTACAAAAATAGGCACACTGGCCTTTAACATATAGGCTCTCCGGCCTAATCAAAACATAAGAATCCTAGCTTATAATACCGTCTCACCAACCTATAAAACATATCAGATACACAAGTCTCCCTGGCCTCTACATCGCGCGCATTTAAGATGTTGCGCATGGTATCCCAAAATTTGCACACTTCCTCATTTTACTGCACAGTACATGCACGCACTATGCCATGAAATGTGCATACCAAAATGATACCAAATCATCTCACCATCTTATGTACATTTGTATTTACATTTGTAATTGGGTTTGGCCTTAGGGATATTACAATCCCCTCCCCTTATTTATGCATTGTCCTCAGTGCATCATGTACCCATGTACAACAAAATTTTCAAAAATCGTCAGTGCATTATATATCGCGTACCATTCAAACTCTTTAAAGTATCCAATCTTTATCTATTGAAATCTTGTCATCCATTTGATTATCTACTTTCCAACACCAATTCTAGTACTCATACTACAACTTGAAGTCAATTGCTCTATTCCATAGAGCTATTTCAGGAAATAATTCAGCTCATTGTTCCTTATTACATGCTTCAATTAAACTTCATTGAAGCAACAACTGGATGTAGATCCATGACGTTCCACCCATCCTTATATCTCACTGTTGATAAACTCTCAACAACATACCATTTCCAAGCATGGAATATGACTCCATCAGGACAATGGCTTCCCAAGATAACCACGTCCCACAATCAATATCAACATAGTCTAGGCCAAGGTGCCAAACCTCAACAACACTCCAACCAATGATCTCTCTTCCCCACATGCCTGTACAACCAAGGGTAGTATGCACCTTCACTGTCCAACAACTCCTTGGCTTCTCATCTTCCTTTCCAAGGCTCCAATATAGGCCAGACAAGAAGTATCGGAGCACCATGGCTCCAAGAGTTCCCACTTTAATCATTATCTTTTCATCTTAGCATCACTCCCACCAACGGTCTCTCTCTTCCCACATGCCTGTACAACCCAAGGTAGTATGCACCTTCACTGTTCCACAGTTCATCGACTGCTCAACCTCACTTCTAGGTCTCCAGTACAGGTTGGACAGGAAGTCTCAGAGCACCGTGGCTCTAGGAGTTCCCACTTTAATCATTATCATCTCATTCTGATCAGTTGATGACAATAGGAGCTCTTATGCTTCCTTATCAACCTTATGATTCAATATTCCAGGTTTATGTTGCTTCCATCCATGTGAAACAACATTATCAACAACACTTGAAAACATGCAAGTATTATCACCCTTTGGTTGTCCCAACAAGACATATAATACTTGTTGCTACAATAACTGTAGCAACTTCTTTCTTCATGTATCACGTTTCTTTGTTTATCCCAGAAGTCTTCCCTTCTCCTGGATTCCTAAACCTTCAAATGCTCTTCACTTTAATTATTGTGCATGATTATTTCTTATCTGAACACCTCCTTAGCCAAAACACTCTTGGTTGTCTTTGTTATTCCATCCAAATACTAAGATGATATTAATATTCAGATTTTATTTATTTCCTGGATCCATCTATCCCAACTCATACTTGGATGAATTATGATTCCAATCTTGTTGTCTTATAGAGTTTGGATTTTCAATATCCATTTATTTTTTGGATCCCTTTGATCCAACTCCTCCACGACGCCATTCTATTTCTAGTCATGTTTTCTGAGGAACCTTGGACAGTTAACACCAACTTCCTTCTTGAGGTGCTTGATTTATTGATGCAGACCCCCTACCTCAGCAGGGGTCTGCGACCTCCCGGTGTCTGGATCATTCTTCTTCTGAGCCGAAATAGCTCTTCGGGCTCCTGTTGGAACCCTTTGAACAAATCCACATGTCCCTTTTTCCTCTGGCACAAGCCCTGAGAAAACCTATGCACGTGCTCATCTTTTGGCGCTCTTCTCTATTATGAACCAACACACCTTTCACATTTTGGGGTTTCGGGACTCCTGCATGCATGCTCTCCCAGGCTCCTTGTCCCTCCAACTCCCAGTTGCTGAAACGCTGAAAGGGCTTAACGACTCTGGGTCCTCCCTTAGCCTCTGAATTCTTTTGGGTTTTTTCATTTCATGATTTTGCAATTCCAGCTGCAGACGATTCTAGGTCCTTCGAACTCCCAGACCCCGAAATGTCGAAATCTACCCGTGACCACGGTCCACTTTTCAGGATTTTGGAATCCACGATTTTGTGATTCTGGCTATAGACGGTTCTTGGTCCTTCAACCTCCCGGGTCCCAAAATGCCGAAATACTACCCCTTGAGAGAACCTTTCGAGGTTTTCCCTGAACCTTGACCACTCACCCCGTGCCCTCCTTGATGAATGGTTCTGATGCTTTTGCAATTTCGTGAGCTGGGACTTTTTGTCTCATGACTCCTTCTCCTCAAACTCCCAGTGTCTGAAACGTCAAAAAGGGCTTGGATCTTTGACACATGTTCTCCAAAATGGACGGCCCCGATGCTTTCAGGACTTGACGTGTCCTCTTCCCTCTGTTGTTACGAGGATTAAACCCCTCGCACCTCCTTCCGTATTCGAAGGCTATCGATCCTTGGTGCTAGATCTGACGTCCCAGATCCTTTTTCCTGTGCACCTCCTAGGGACTCAACCTTGTTCACGTATCCTTGATCCATGGCTCTTAGGCCACCGTGCTCCAGATCCGACGACTGGCACGATTTCGCGAACCGAGAGTTCGCGATGCAGTGACTCCAAAATCCCTTGCCGCTCCAATCCCTGAACTCCGAAATAGTGAAATTCGAGAACGAGATTTCAGGATTTTGTGAACCGGGAGTTCGCGATGCAGGGACTCCAAAATCCCTTGCCGCTCCAAACCTCGAAATCAAAAATAGTGAAATTCAACGCCTTAGAGTGTTGGAAGACACTCGGCCTTAATCTCCTCACTGCTCTGCAAGATCCAACGATTCTCGCAACTTTGGCATTTCTTCCACGAAGTGTCTCCACCATACGTTTCAGCTGCTCTCCTGTGCGACCTTCCAAAGGTTAAACTCTGTGCACCTTCACCTGATCCAACGGTTGTCGCGTATTGGCGCTAGATCTGACGGTTCAAATCTGTCTTCCTTGCACGCTCTCCTCCTGAGATTTCTTGACTTTTTTACTTAGAAGATTTTCTAAGTCACGAAGGTCTCGACCTTCAACTCTTCCTCTTGCAAGCTCCGTTCCTTTAGGTCTCATCTGTGTTATAGAAACGCTTCCCCTCCTAAGCTTTGTCAACTCAGAAACCTTGAAAGGTTTTCTCTGTGCGCGTTCTTCTTGCACTTTCTCTTCTGAGCTTATGGACTTAGAACAAGTCCATTCTCGCACACTCCTATTGCTCATGAGATTTCAAATAACTCATATTCGAGGCCGTTTCTTGGAAAGAAATGCCTCCCGCCCTCCTAGCATTCTTCTACTCGATGCACACCTTGCAAATCTTACAAAGTGTTCAACAACTCTACAAGTGTCTCTCCTTGACACTTCTTCTCTTTGAACTCAAAATAGAGTCCCTCATGTGCACTCTATGCACACCCTCAATTCCCTCTTGGCAGAGATTTACATAACCTTCAGTAGTTTTGTTTCTTCTCTGTGCCTCCCTTTGCACAGTTCCTCCTCCCGAGTATTCAGTAACTCTGAGGCTTCCTTTGAGTCTGTGAATCCTCCTGGTGTGCCCTCCTGGTATGTTCTTTCTGACTCCTCAGAGTTTAGAAGCGCACTCCTTGCACTGGCCTCAAAACTTCTCGTGTTCCATTGTGCACTCCTTGCACAGCCCAAAGAACCCAAACGGATATCACAACTTAATAGATAGACAATTTCTATCTATCCCTACAAATGAAAATCTAACATACATCTATAGCATTCATTCATGAAACATAAATACATGAACAACCATATGCAAGAAAAATTGTTTTTCTATTAATCCCTTTGTCTCTATACAGATGATTTACAAAGGTTGGACTGTAACAAGTCGCATCTCTCTCTCGAGACCTCTCTGCTCTAGTCTCTCTTTCTAACTCTCTACTCTAATTTTGTTTTTATTACAAAATGAGGGCTCCCATGAGCTTATCCTCAACCACTGTCTCTGAGTTATCGCTATCACAGAGCGGCTCCTAAGCTATATTACATAAATGTTTGTCGCAGACCTAACTGATCTAGACTTAGCTGCAAGTAACCATTAAAGGAAACCTCAACCACTACCTGTACAAAGGCGTGGTCTGGCATTAAAAGCCTTACAACATTTATTGAAATTTCGAATTTCAAAATTGAGAGGGCTGCACCTCTCCCTTTCTTCATTAAATGTGTGTTGGATGTGTTGGTTGGCTGGCACGCTATTGACATGGAGCGATTCTCCTAAATCATACTCCTCGGCTGGAAAAATCATGATCTCCTGATCATGAGCTCCTCTTGTCCAGTGTTGAAATCCACCTAGATCCCAAACTTTCCCTTGGAGTTGTCCATTTTCTCCTCTGCTTCGGTGTTGCTGTTGCTGCTGCCCTGCTACTCTTGCAAGCTCCCTTCTGATCAGCTTCTTGTTGTTGGCAGTCTCTGCTACTGAACTCAACATCAACCTTTTGATTTCTTCAATTACATCATCCAGATGCTCCAGTGGTTGGCTCTTTGTATGCATTCTTATCTGCTGCACTTATGTCTTCTCAATGGGCAGATCTGCTCGATCTCCCCTGCTATCTTTATCTCTTTTTGTGGCAGTAAGTGGCCACTCTGCTATAGACTCCAACTCTGCAATCTCCTCGCTGAACTGTTGCTCAGCTTCTTCCTATGGCAATTTTGTTCCTGCCATTTCTCCTCCTGTCATACTCCCATCTTCTTCCATCTTCTTCTAGGGCCGGTATGCTCCACTACCTTCTTCCAACTTATCCTATTGGATGTGCAAATTTTGCACCATCACCCTTCTCTCCAGGGCTTCCAATTCTTCACACAGACCAACAAAGTCTATGATGTCCACTTCTTCTTCTTCTTCTTCTTCTTCTTCTTCTTCTTCTTCTTCTTCTTCTTCTTCTGCAGCTTCCAGTACTGCAGTGATCTCCTGTTCAGCTTCCTGGCTGAAAATTTTGAGCCATTCTGTTGAATGCTCATCTTCTGCTTCTTGGGAAAACGTCAGTGTCTGCTCCATTTCTTCCTCCATGACAGTTTTCGCTGGCTGTCCTCTTACTATTGTTGCATCCACAACACATGCTCTGGACTCAACTGGGCTACTTGGTAGGAACACCTCTATTCCTCCAATGATCAGAATTCTCTTTTGATTCTCTCCTGTCAACACTCCTTGTTGATCTAAAATCTCCTCTGAGTTCATGAGACTTTCAGATAGTCTCATCTCTTTCCCCTTGCCCCACCTAGAAATTCGGGAATTTTTTGCTGCCCACCTGGCAGTCTATGAGATCGTTTGATCCCATCTCATTATCCTCTTGGAAATATAAACTTTAACCACTGCCCCCTTGGCAGTACACGAGACCTTCCACTGATATATTTCCATTTCCCACCTGGCAACTTGAAAGTCCACTTCTGCCCACCTAGCATTTTATGAGATCCTCTGTTAATCTCATACCATTTCCCACCTGGCAATATGAAATTCCATGGTTGTCCTCCTGACAATCTATGAGATCCTCCAATGATCTCATTTCATTGCCCACCTGGCAATTCAAAAATTCATCCCTGCCCTCCTGGCAGTTTATGAGATCTGAAATTGATCCCTCTTCCTCATCACTGAGGGTTTCTCCAACTTCTGTCTCACAGATGCAAACCAGCTCTGTGTCACTGAGGCTCTCAGCATAACTCAACCACTTCCTCAACTCTTGATGTTGTTTCCTGGCCAACAACTTTTGAAGATGCCATTTGGCTTTTCTGTTCAGAGGCCATTTGTACCTCCAGTGTACTTTTGCCTCCTGCTACATCTTCAATGTCAACTGTTCCATTCTCTCCCTTATCTCAACGAGTTCTTTGTCAATATCTGCTTTAATCATCTGCTGGTGATATACTCTTCCACCATGCTCACGACCTTCAATATCCATTTTCATCTTTCACCTTCCCTCCTAGCAAGCATATGGATCACTCTACATCTGAGAGCATCTCCATGTCCTCTTACAGCTCGCCTGGATGTCTATCATTTGCTACACACCTTGCAACGATCTTCACGGAGCATCATTACTCTGTCTCCTCCTTCAAATGTTGTCTCCTTCGTCTGATGTCTACTGATGAAAATATCAGCTCTGATACCCCCTGATGTAGACGCCCTACCTCAGCAGGGGTCTGCGACCTCCCGGTCTCTGGATCATTCTTCTTCTAATCCAAAATAGCTCTTCGGGATCCTGTTGGAACCCTTTGAACAAATCCATAGGTCCCTTTGTCCTCTAGCACAGGCCTTGAGAAAACCTATGCACACGCTCAGCTTTCGGCGCTCTTCTCTGTTCTGAACCAACACACCTTTCGCGTTTTGGGACTCCTACATGCGAACTCTCCCAATCTCCTTGTCCCTCCAACTCCCGATCACCAAAACACCAAAAGGGATTAACGACTCTGGGTGCTCCCTTAGCCTCTAAATGCTTTCAGGTTTTCACATTTCTTGATTTCGTGATTCCGGCTACAGACAATTCTAGGTCCTTCGAACTCCCGGACCCCGAAATGCCGAAATCTACCCGTGACCACAGTCCACTTTTGGGGATTTCGGAATTTGCAATTTCATGATTCCGGCTGTAGACGGTTCTTGGTCCTTCAACCTCTCGGGTCCTGAAATGCCAAAATACTACCCCTTGAGATAACCTTTCGGGGTTTTCCCTGAACCTTGACCACTCACCCTGTGCCCTCCTTGATGAACGGTTCTAATGCTTTTGCAATTTCATGAGCTGGGACTTCTTGTCTCATGACTCCTTCTCCTCGAACTCCCAGTGTCCGAAACCTCAAAAAGGGATTGGATCTTTGACACATATCCTCCAAAATGGATGGCCCCGATGCTTTTGGGACATGACGAGTCCTCTTCCCTCTGTTGTTACGAGGATTAAACCCCTCGCACCTCCTTCTGGATCCAATAGCTATCGGTCCTTGGTGCTAGATCTGACGGCCCAGATCCTTTTTCCTGTGCACCTCCCAGGGACTCAACCCTGTGCACGTATCCTTGATCCAGCGGCTCTCAGGCCACCGTGCTCCAGATCCGATGGCTGGCGCGATTTTGCGAACTGGGAGTTCGTGATGTAGCGACTCCAAAATCCCTTGTCGCTCCAAACCCCGAACTCCGAAATAGTGAAATTCAAGTGAAAGATTTTGGGATTTCGCGAACCAAGAGTTTGTGATGTAGCGACTCCAAAATCCCTTGCCGCTCCAAACCCCGAAATCTGAAATAGAAAAATTCAACGCCTTAGAGTGTTGCAAGACACTCAGCCTTAATCTCCTTACTGCTCTGCAAGATCCAACGATTCTTGGAACTTTAGCACTTCTTCCATGAAGTGTCTCCACCGTTTGTTTTAGCTGCTCTCCTATGCGACCTTCCAAAGGTTGAACTCTGTATACCTTCACCTGATCCAACAGTTGTCGGGTATTGGCGCTAGATCTGACGGTTCAAATTTGTCTTCCTTGCGTGCTCTCCTCTTGATCTTTCTTGGCTTTTTGACTTAGAATATTTTCTAAGTCTCGAAGGTCTTGACCTTCGACTCTTCCTCTTGTGAACCTCATTCCTTTAGGTCTCATCTGCATTATAGAAATGCTTCCCCTCCTAAGCTTTGTCAACTTAGAAACCTCAAAAAGTTTTCTTTGTGTGCGTTCTTCTTACGCTTTCTCTTTTGAGCTTATGGACTTAGAACAAGTCCACTCTTGCACATTCCTGGTGCTCCTGAGATTTCGAATAACTTATATTCAAGGTCGTTTCTTGGAAATAAATGCCTCATGCCCTCATGGCGTTCTTCTACTCGATGCACACCTTGCAAAGCTTACAGAGTGTTCAACAACTCTGCAAGTGTCTCTCCTTGACACTTCTTCTCTCTGAACTCAAAATAGAGTCCCTCCTGTGCACTCTATGCACACGCTCAATGCCCTCCTGGCAGAGCTTTAGAGAACCTTCAGTAGTTTTGTTTCTTCTCTGTGCCTCCCTTTGCACAGTTCCTCCTCCAGATTATTTAGTAACTCTGAGGCTTCCTTTGAGTCTATGAATCCTCCTAGTGTGCCCTCCTGGCATGTTCTTTCTAACTCCTCAGAGTTCAGAAGTGCACTCCTTGCGCTGGCCTCAGAACTTCTCGTGTTCCATTGTGCACTCCTTGCACAGCCCAAATAACCTAGACGGATATCACAACTTAATAGATAGACACTTTTTATCTATCCCTGCAAATGAAACTCTAACATACATCCACAACATTCATTCATGAAACATAAATACATGAACAACCATATGCAGGAAAAATTTATTTTCTATTAATCCATGTGTCTCTATACAGATGATTTACAAAGGTTTGACCATAAAAAGTCTCATCTCTCTCTCTCAAGACCTCTCTGCTCTGGTCGCTCTTTCTAACTGTCTACTCTAATTTTATTTTTATTACAAAATGAGGGCTCCCGTGAGCTTATCCTCAACCACCGTCTCTGAGCTATCTCTATCACAGAGCGGCTCCTACGCTACATTACATAAATGGTTGTCGCAGACCTAACTGATCTAGACTTAGCTGCAGGTAACCATTAAAGGAAACCTCAACCACTACCTGTACAAAGGCGTGGTCTGGCATTAAAAGCATTACAACATTTATTGAAATTTTGAATTTCAAAATTGAGAGGGTTGTGCCTCTCCCTTTCTTCATTAAATGCATGCTGGATGTGCTGGCTGGCTGGCATGCTGCTGACATGGAGTGATGCTCCTGCATCATTTATCATTTCCTTAACTAATCATATCAGTACTTGGATTTTCTTGTTGCCTACTACTTTCCCTTGCCTTGACCAATCTGATTTCAACCTGCCTTGCACAAACCAATTCTATTATGCCATAAATAATGCCCTTCATACCATGCTTTCACTGCGCACTCTGATGATCATAAGGGAATCATTACTCTAATTTCATAGCTAATGCATGGATATGATGCACTCCTTATCCAATATGCAATAAGCCTCTTTATTTATCTATTTTATAGCTTTGAACATCCTTTTGTAAATTTTTAATGGTCTCTACCATATTTATGTTTTCATTCCTTTCTTCACCGTGTCCATTAGAGTATGTTCCTTCCATGCTCAAATGGACATCCATCCCTCTGAATTCAACTTCCTGGCTGTAATTTCCTAGTGCCTCTTCCATTACTCTGGAATCTAAACTGATCTTGATTTGATCTAGTTGTTGTTAACTCTGCAAAATGTGCAGCCAATAAAACTTGTCAGACTAACTGTTTCAGCAATTTTATGAAAAATATGAACCATTTTGGTTCAATAATTTATCAGAATCCTTTCTTCTGATTTCCTGAAACATTGAATTCCCAATCAATTTTATGGGTGGATAATAATATTCCACTGTTTAATACCTTTCCAACGCCTGCTCACATGCTCAATTCCGAGTCTTGAGCAGAACGTTACGGATTCATGGAGCTAGTCGGGGTCTTATAATTTACCCTTCACTGTTTTTGTTGTTCTTCCCCGTTCAAACAACCTCGCACACACAAGTTTAAATTTGTGCTCTCATATTTTCCATGTGTTGCAACATCATAGTTAAATCGTGCTTCATGCACTTTAAACCATTGTGTATCACTTCTTTGTCGCGTCAATAACCAGTTGCTCTGATACCAATTTGTAACATCCCTGACCTCACACCGATCGAGACATGCCACTTCGCAGACACTTTACTTAGCTCTAAAACCATCTTTGTAACATTCCCAGCCTTCAACAGGCCAAGACATGCTACTCCTAAACACTCTTTCATGCTCAGATACCAATTTGTAACATCCCTAACCATTCATATCGGGCCACGCTACACTAGAGAACACCTCCGTTCTCTGTGTAGAATGTACTGTAACATACTTAGCATCCTAACTAAGTTATGTCTCATATAACTTTCTAACTGCTTGCAATTAAAGCATGTGCACTCAAAGAACTCTCACAAAATATTAATATATATAAAACGTGAACAGACAAATACGCTATGTAAATGCATGAATTCACACTGAAATAACAGTAAACATATACAGGCAACATATACATGCAATACCCATAAGCATACAGACAACTATAATCATGCATAGGATAAACCCATAAAAATAACACATGAATAACAATGCAACATGTAAATTAATCACATAATTGACACTTATCTTTGTGAGAATTTCACCAACTGCGTGCAGACCTTCCACGAACCTCCCAGCCTTAGACCACACTGTTCATCACTCTAAATAGTGATTCACCCTCGAGCTGGGACTAAACTCCACCCAGGTAAAGGGGTTCCTAATAGGCTAAAGGCTCATGAACAACAGGAAAGACTCTGTCTCAGGTGCTCACTCAACTAAAAACCTACAATCCCTCATTCCCCACATGCCTTTCCCACCCAAGGAAGTGTGCCCCTTCTCTGCTCAACAGTCCCTCGGCTGCCCCACTTCCCTTCCAGGGCTTCAGCAACAGGTCGGATAGGAAGTCTTAGAGCCCTGCAACTGTAGTTCAGCACCTTTGCGAAATCAATCCCCAACAATTCTCTCACCCAGAGAATTTATCACGGGCCTGAAAACCCACCTCTTCAATATCCCATGGGCCTGACAACCCGCTTCTTCAATCCTGCTCCCAAGCTAACAGTTACCCAATAAAAGGCTCTGGATACGGCTTCAAGTAAAGTCATCCAGATACAAATGATAGCTCAATGACTACCAATCCTCCTGGATGATTGACTGTAAATCTCAGTGATGGATGAATCAGGGGAAACATGATGGTCTGAATGATGGAGAGTCCCTCGAAATGAACTAATTCCAACAATATGTATGCATGCCCCCAACTTTACACTTGTCATGTTGGAAGCTACTTTGGCCCACTTGGCCCCAACTTAGAACTTAGGATAACATAACTATCCATACTTTATGATTTAAGAAATATTAATATAATATTCCTTAACTTAGCCCCTTCCCTTTCCCTAACTAGTGGAGTTCAGTCCCCCATCTCTTTTATTGTGGTCAGTCTGTGCACAACGATGTATTTTATATTAAATACGAGATATGTACAAAAATAGGTGCACTGGCCTTTAACATCTAGGCTCTCCAGCTTAATCAAAACATAACCATCCTAGCTTATAATACTGGCTCACCAGCCTATAAAACATATTAGATACACAAGGCTCCCTGGCCTCTACATCACGCGCACTTAATATGTTGCGCGAGGTATCCTGGAATGTGCACACTTCCTCATTTTATTGTGCAGTACATGCGCACACTATACCATGAAATGTGCATAGCAAAATGATATCAAATCAACTCACCAGCTTATGTACATTTGTATTTACATTTTCAATTGGGTTCGGCCTTAGGGATATTACAATCCCCTACCCTTATTTATGCATTGTCCTCAGTGCATCATGTACCCATGTACAACTAATTGATCCAGGTGGATCAATATTGATCCAGGTGGATCACTAAATTTCAAAATATTCAAAAAGATGCGGGTATTCTGCCCGCATTGCATCTGCATGCTCCCAACTAGCATCCTCAAGACCGTACTAGGTCCATTGGACCTTTACAA
The DNA here is from genome assembly GCA_000966675.3 of Picea glauca. Lineage (NCBI taxonomy): Eukaryota > Viridiplantae > Streptophyta > Pinopsida > Pinales > Pinaceae > Picea > Picea glauca. The sequence continues at coordinate 80,792 of JZKD02S1652200.1, read as the reverse complement.
GCCTTATGGCTTGATTCTGGAGCTATTTGATTTTCCAATCCAGAATGTGCACCAGATGCACTTGAAAATATCCTTCTTGCTCCACTTGAATCACATTCCAATCAATAACATGATTAGCATAAGGTATATATTTCTTTAGCAAGGATACATGGAATACATTATGAACAGACATAGATGCAGGCAATGCAATCATATAAGCTACTGGACCAATCCTCTATATGATTTCAAACTGCCCACAATAGCGAGCTGGCAACTTTGAACAATTTCCCAACTTCAGGGAACTTCTATTGGCTTTCACTTTCAATAATACATGGTCACCAACTTTAAATTCCCTGTGAGTTCTTCCCTTATCGGCCTGTCTTTTCTTCCTGTCTTGGGAAGCCTTTTAATTTTGTTTTATTTTCAACATTTTCTCTTCCATTTCCCTAAGCAATTCTGGCCCAACCACTGCTCTATCTGTTGGGTTATCCTAGCTTACCGGTGTGTTGCACTTTCTACCATAAAGTGCCTCAAATGGGCTCATCTTTAGAGATGCTTGGTACCCATTGTTATAAGCTAACTCTACCAAGTGTAGGTAGTCTTCCCATTTTGATGGTTTATCCATCACATACATCCTCAACATATCTTCAATCACCTGATTCACCCTCTCTGTTTGTCCATCTATTTTTGGATGATAAGTTGTACTAAACTTCAAATTTGTTCCAAATCCATTAAATAATCCCTTCCAAAATTTTGAGGTAAATTTTGGATCTTTGTCAAACACAATTGTCTTGGGTATGCCATGTAACCTAGCAATTTCCCTCATATAAACATAAGCAATGTTCGTTGCCTTGTGAGTGAGCTTAACCAGAATAAAATGGGCAGCTTTAGTAAGCTTATCCACCACTACCATGATAGAATCATGTTGCTTGTTCATTCTGGGTAGTTTGGTAATGAAATCCATGGTTACAACTTCCCATTTCCACTCAGGAATGGGTAATACTTGTAGCAAACCAGCTGGGTTTCTATGCTCATCCTTTACTTTTTGACATTCCAAACATCTGGCAATAAAATCAGCAACCTCTTTCTTCATGCCTGGCCAATAATATTGGCTCTTGACAGCTTCAATAGTTTTCGGATATCCTGGGTGCCCAGCATAAGGCACATTATGCATTTCTCTCAATACCAAATTTTTCAATTCTTGAGAATTTGGTACATAAATTATGCCCCTGTATATGAGAATTTCATTCTCATCTAACTTGTATTTTTCAATTTTCTGCTGCAAATTACCTTACTGTAATTTTGCCACTAAATCCTTGTATTGTAAATCTGATTTGGCAGTCTCTATAATTTTGTGTTTCAAATCTGATTGATACATGTTAATGGATGTAGCATGCATTTCATGCACTCTTATATTGAGTGCATCATCCACTTTGTTCTATTTCCCCTTGATATGCTTTATATCGAAGTCATATTCGCTTAGAAATTCTAACCATCTGCTTTGCCTAGCATTTAAATTTGGATGATCAAACAAATATTTCAAACCATTATGATCTGTCCTCATCTCAAATATTTTCCCCATGAGGTAGTGTCTCCATTTCCCCAAGGCATATACTATGGATGCCAACTCCAAATCATGAGTGGAATATCTTCTTTCATACTCCTTTAACTTCCTTGACTCATAACATATAACAAACCCATTTTGACTGAGGACTCCATCAAGTCCCTCTTTACATGCATCTGTGCATACAATGAAGTCTTCATTTGGGTCTATTATCCTTAATATTGGAGCACTTGTTAATAATTGTTTCAAGTATTGGAAACTCTTTTCACAATCCAATGTCCACTAAAACTTCACACCCTTTCTTTGCAATGAAGTGATTGGGTGTGCAATCTTTGAAAATCCTTCTATAAATATCCTATAGTATCCTGCAAGGCCGATGAATGATCTCACCTCTGTCACATTCTTTGGCATTGCCCATTCTCTAATGGCTTCTATCTTCTCAGGGTCCACTGTTATCCCATCCTTTGAAATGATGTGCCTCAAATAGTGAATTTGCTTTTGGTAAAATGAGCACTTGCTCAATTTGGCATACAATTGATGCTCCCTTAATACTTGCAAAACCATCCTCAAATGTTGTTCATGCTCTTCTTCTGACTTGGAATATATGAGAATGTCATCCAAAAAGACAATGACAAACTTGTCTAAATATTCTCGGAAAACACCATTCATTAAGCACATGAAAACAGTTG